>OOFG01107889.1:0-10241 GCA_900323295.1 Molva molva
ACTCCACGTTGGGCACAAAGTCGGCAAGGTCAGCGCTGTCCAGGGCGTTGACCAGGTCCATCTGGTTGCCATTGTGCGTCCAGGAGCCGAAGGTGAGTCGGCACTGCTGCATGTCAAAGGGGAAGAAGGCCACGTCCACCGAGCAAGAGCTCTTGGTGATGGCCGGCTGATCCCACATCACCTGGCCGTCGTTCCGCAGCACAACATTGGTCTCCATGGAGCTAGAGAACTGGTCGTTCGCACTGGGGCGAGTTGGCATGGTTTAGAGGAGAGAGAGAGAGAGAGAGAGAGAGAGAGAGAGAGAGAGGGAGGGAGGGAGAGAGAGAGAGTTAGAAAAAAAAGATTAGGAGAGGATATATGTATATATATATATATATATATAGTTAAATAAGATTATTCTACGGTTACAGTTTAAATAAGTTGACAGAAATAATTTGACCGATGGAGTTCTTTGACTCATTGCGGTTTCAATCATTGTAGGGCTGAGCCCGAATATTCGAATAATCTGATATTCGTTAGTTAGGTAGGTATTCAAATCTCAATTCAGTATTTGAATGCCTTGTTTAGTTTTTAATGAAAAAATTTATATTAAAACAATATAAATGTTTTTTTAACGTCTATGCATATTTGGGAACTGCAGGTAGAAGGCTAGGTTACATTTCATCTGAATATCCTAGTGACAAACGTCAGGTGACGACAGCCATCATCAGATTGGCCAAATATGGGATGATCGAATTATCATTCATTAGTTTTGTAGTTGGATATTCAAAAATTATTAGAATATTCCGGTAGCACTTTGCCATCCAGTCGGAGGATAAACCATTAACCCCCTGGCCATCGGGGCGTTAATGGTTTAGAAGTGTTTTAATAATGACATATTTAGCAGCTATTTCAATGTTCAAACGAGTCCAAAAGACCCCAGAAAGCTCTACCTACTAATAATAACGTGTTGTTTATTTAGTAAAAATGAATAGAACAGGTAGCCATGTTTTTCCTTGTATGGCGATCCTTCCCCCACAATAGCGCCAGTGTGATTTATCACTGGGTAAATAGAACTAGTCCTGCTGTGAGATTCGTTCAAATTTTCCACAATGTTCAAACAACCTATTTGCTTTGTGATAATTGGTAGTAGGCCTATTCTCATACTTTGGAAACCGTGTGTGTTCGGAAACTTTTAGGCTTCATTAAAGCTCTGCCATAACCAAGTCGAGCTCGGACTGATTAGTGGATCCGAAAGCCGAATTGAACCACTTTAAAAAATGATCAGTTGATAAAAACTCGATTCTGCAGCAGTGGTCTCCGACTGCTTCGTTACAGGCACTGAAAGATACGCACTATGAATGGACTTTTTTTCTTCGATTTTTTCGAACGAATATTCAAACCTTGAAATTATGTATTCGGTCCAGCCCTAGATCACTGAACATTCCATTAGTTGAAACCAGTGGAGTCTACATGGAGACGGGAATCAGATTACCAATTGTGTAAATACAACAAATTATACCACATCATTGTTAAATACTTGATTCTGGTCAATAAAGTTCCAAGAGTATGAATTTACTTTCAATGGGAAACCACTCAATAAAACTCATGAAACTGCGTTTCAACAGTTCCAAATCTATCCAAATCTCGACAAATCTGACATTAACAACCACAGTCAAATATAACTATCTGTCATGCCTTCCACTTCTGCCTCTTAGCGGTGGTCAGCATCCGTTACTCTTGATTTACGTCATCCACTCATCTCCCTCTGTCTACACAACTGCCAGCAATCTACCTCATCAGCACACATTATATCAACCCTGGTTTTCCAGACAATCATCGCTAGATCGTTGTTTAGACTTTACCTCTGACTACTCGCTTGTTGCCATACCCACCCGCCTTTTCCCTGCCTTTAATTATTTGTTGCCCTCAGTAAACCCCTTTATTATTTACTCTCTGTGTCCGTGTCTCTCTGTGTTGAGCATTTGGGTCCACTCGCTCCTAATACCATTACACTATTGACCAGATGTTTCCTTGAAAACGCAAAAAGGATATGCTTCAAGCACAGCATAAGAATATTTGAATTTCAGCTGATTCAAAGTTGCAATTTGAAAATTGACTCGGCGCGGCCGCCCAGCGCTGCTGGGATTTTCAGTTCCATTACAACCGGGCTTCCCGCTTGAAGGTGTGTCTTTAACTGATGACGCTCATGTCTTGAGTCGATGACACAACAATAGGCACTTTTATTTCCTATTTAGTTTTACATTATAACCTACCATAAAATCAGATTGATTAATTTAAGACACATTTAATATATTTGGGTTGTTTCAGATGGACGGCGACACACACAATGATATCCGTATTATTTTTAATTAGGCTTATGTAGTTATAGGAACGAATGAATAATAAAGAACCAAGCTGTTGAGAACTCTAGCCATACTCTTCCTGCATGACTATGCGTCTCATACACAAGAACACACAGTTTATTGTATTTTTGTAGGTCTATATTCCTACAATTTGAGAGACAACTTCTCGCTCTGAACAGCATCCAGGGCTTACGTCACCGCAGTCCACTTGGAGGCGGGCCGGGCTCACTTTGGCCAGCCTCTGAGATGGTCCATCTCGGGCGTGGTATGGCACAGCACGGCGCGTTTAAACTGGTAGTGGAAACGCCAATCAGCGTGGCAAGGTACGGTTCGGTACGGCCAAAAGTGCCAATGGAAAATACCATAAGGGACACGAAGCTCGGCTGGCTGGGTGGCGTGAGTGGGAGGGGTTTTGGAATTGTCAAAAGTACGATTCTTGTAAACAAAGAGAAAGGTACCCGGCTGGCCAGCCTTTATGTGAGGATGTGATTTATTGATAACATTATTGAAATCACTATTTATCAGCATTGACAGATATACAGATATGTCCAGGTTATTTTAGGCATCGAGCTAGTTGAAATTGTAATCGTTTCGACTTTAAGTAGATAAAAACCCAATAATATTATAGATGAAAGTAACTAATATCAAATCAAAGTTGTTAACTGTGGTATGTAAGGGATAATCGACGCACAGAAATAATGCATGACACAGGGCTAAGAACCCCCCGCCCCGAAGTGGAGGAGGGTTTGCCTTGCCGTGCGAAGAGCATTCTTTTCGATTACAGCACCCCTAGGAGTGGATTATCGTGCTTATACCATGGCCCCTTGATTCATATTTGTGTTCAATTCTGATTCAAAATGTTCACTTTTAGCTTGCACTATTTGTGTTTTTGGAAACACAAATGGTCTGACTGGAGAAATATATTGGTCTGATTAAAGCTTGGAATGAAATCAGTCAAGCAACGATTCACATAGAATGAAAACTTCAGCTTAGTACTCCTGTAAAAAGAGAAGATCTTAGTAAAAACCTGGCAACAGAAAAGCTTTCTAAACGTAATTCCAGCAGACAGACTACTTGATGGACTACATGAGATTTCCCAAACGGAATAAATACTGCACATATATACACTAAATGCTTATAGGCTCAATCTTGTTGGAACTAAGATATTCAAAAAAAGTATGCATTTTTAAGATAGTATCATGGACCAGCAGATGTGAGGATGCCAAAGCAAGAGTAGCAACATAGCTTTTCAGAATTTTCACCAATATAATTTTCACTGGCCTTGGTATAAATGCAGAATAGACTACTCCAGGCTGTCCCGTTATTGGATATAATGTATGACGGGGGTTGTGATGCGGCAGAGCTGAAGCCGAGGTTGCTTAACACTGCCGAAGTACATTATTTGTGAAAGAAGGGCCAAAAAACGTATTTCCCGCTAGAAGTATGCTGGCCCGCTTAGGAGGCCAAGCCACCTGTTGTAGAGGACGATGTCAGGCTTCCAGACGAGGCGGCTGGGGATGCGAATGGTGTCCAGGCCGTCGTAGTCCTCCTTGCTCCAGGTCAGGTAGGCGTCTGTCCACATCTGCCGGTTCCACAGGTAGGTGGTCAGGATCTGGTTCCGCTCGTCCTGAGGAGAGGGAAGATGGAGCCCTGTTTATCATCTAAATATGTTGCGATTCAATGGGTAGAGTCTATTTTCCTTCCTGGCTCCGTAGCCAAGCAGATGACCAATAACCAGACCACACCTCAAGTGTCAACGCAGGCCACTCACATTACGTCAATGGTGGGGCAGAATGAAGTTACGGCGTTTCAGACTTTGAGGAAGTACAAACTACACAAAACAGAAAATGGGTTGTCCTGTTGTCCATCACTTTAACTTTCTAAGTGCAGCGCTGATGAGTTGACTGTTGTTAAGACGGGTGTGTGTGTGACAGCAAACAGTTCTGGCATTACCATGTCAATGATCTGGGAGAGGGTGATCTGCAGGGTCACATTGATGATGTGGTCCGTGTCCTCCACCGGTCGCAGGGCGCTGGTGTAGTTGGAGAAGAGGTCGCTCATAAGCTTCTGGGCATAACGTCCGTGAGCTCCCAGACATACTGCAAAAAAATATATTTTGCAGGTAAGGGTACATCTGTGAGCGAGACGGAGATAGAAAGAGAGAGATAAGGGTCAACTTAAAAGAACATTTTCAAAAACTAAATCTCAAAAACTAAATCTTAAAAACGAAATGCAATAAATACAGCCAGCTAAACTAACTTAAAATGAATACAATACAGTCAACCAAACGTTCTAAACTAGAAATACCCTAATAAGCAAGAGATGCCAAAGTAGGTCTACTACTTTCTTGTTGTAAAGAGCAACACTTGGTTGGACACAATAACAAACAGACCGGATCAAGCGAAAGGTAAAGAAACTAGTTTTATTTCTCTGTAGGAATCCTTTCCATAATAATATTATATTATCCGAGCCTGTCAGTGGCAAAAACAAGCACTTTTAGAGGATGTACATTGACGGACGCTATTGCCCCATTGAAGCCTGTTTCGCGGATTACAGCTGCAGCTTTCTTGCTCAATACTGGACCAATCTCAAAAACTGTTGTGCGAATTAGTCCCTTAGACCCAAAAATGATCAGAAAATAGGCTCCATGATGAAAAATCCCGAAATTTCCTTTAAGTTAGGTGGAGCCTTGACTCCAAATCACATTCCATCGAGATAAGCTAAATAATAAACAGCATGCGCCCAGACTAATTAGCGTTCAATAAATGTCCTATCAAACAATACAAAACCAAATCCCAAATTTGTGTTTCTCATGGAGTCTTTTGTAGGTTTCTTGAGTAAAAGTGAACTCCAACATGGAATAACTTCCTGTCCATAAGCTTCCTACTGATGGGTTGTAATGATTGGTCCAGGTTTTGTGGCTGTACAGTAATTTACTATTAAGGACATTTATACAGAGCACAGTTATACCAAGGTAATAACAATACCTCATTATGATAGAAGATCTGTATAGAAGAAGAGAGAAGGTGTGTGCGTAGGGAGGGGGAGGGGAGTAGGGAAGAGTTTAAAGGGGAAATAAAATAACTGCTAAATAAAATACATTCATTTTGAATGTCACTGTACAGTTCTGCACAACTACACTAGCCAACTTGCAACAAGGTTATTATTATTATCGTGGATCGATTTGTTATTAAAGGAAAAGTGAGATTGTGGATAGTGGAGCAGCAGGCAAACACATGGTGAGCCATGATCAAAACATCCATATTTTATTTTCTAAACAGAAGCAAAACCTACAAACTAAGGAGGACGAATTGTGCCATGGAAAGAAATAACGAATGTTTAATAATGTATCCTTTTAAAGACTATTTTTAATATAGAACGGGTATAAAACTGTTAAATATACTAATTTATGGAGCATTACAAACTAACAACAACTAATTAACAGCTGAGGGAAAAAATATTAAATCGACAATTAAAAGAGTACATTTATAGTTGGATATACAAAAATATTATTAAACTGCTCTTAAAAGAGACATTTGAAAAACAGTTTATAAAACAATGCATTTAATGACGGTCAATTCAGAATGGCGTTTTAAACACTCTTTTAAAAGGACGTTTAAATAATCCCTTTCTCTGGTGGTTTTCCGTATTCATTTCCTTATTGCTTTTCCTTTACGCAATTAAATTCCAACGCTACTTAAACAAAGATGAGCCTTTTATTTAAAGCGCACTCAACAACTGTGCCACTGCAAAAGTAAAAGGAGAGAATCTACCGAGATGTAATACGAACTCTCATTGGCTGTAGGTTGACTCAGATCGATGATGAAGTACGTTTATGGCGTCTGGTGCGGCCGGCTGTCAAGCGTGATCCATTTCCTTATACATTTGAAAGACTACGTGTGTACACATTTAAAAAAGCAATATTTTACAAGAATTGAGAAATCAGAATGAATGTACAAGGTAAATTAATTCAATGCTGTCTTTCAGCCAGGGGATGACGATACGGTATCAAGCATGGACATGATCAGACGCCACCTCATGGCCATGTTGCTTAGTTATGCAGTGAACATTCTGGAATCTTTGGGGAAACCAACAAAACATAAGAACTCAATCGAAATGCATTTTAAATACTACCTGAGGGGGGAAATGGAATGCAGAACAAAAACATTATGCATTGAGTTGTCATGGCATCCAAAGATTCTAGAAGTCTAGAACCCAACTCACCAATATGGCCGCTAGGTGAATAAAGTCTATTGAACACGCCCTGCATATTTTTCAACCATGCTCAAGCATAGCCTAAATGTATTGATGCTAAACCAATGTTGACCTCAATCAAGAAATGTTTTAAACGCCTTAATACTTGTATTTCACAGTTTATGTGGATTAACAAACCACCAAGAAATAAACTTTCTTTATTACACAGAGCTCTAATAGAAGGTGGACTTAATGCTCCTAAAAATATAATATTGTGCTGCTCAGGCAAGGACTATTTCGATGTATTGCCTTTCTTGGAAACGGATAGAGGAACAGCACCTCAATAATATGCCATTGTCCTCAGTCTTGTACGGACACTTAAGTCTACAGACTAAAGTGTCTGACATAGACAACCCTTTTATACGGCATGCATATAGGAGGACATATGGAGGGGCATCTGTGTCAAAACAGTTTGTGTAGCTATGATTTAACTCCATTCCATGTTAATCCACTATAACCGGAAGCTCTCAGAGATAGACTTATACAAATTTGGTATGAGATAGGTATTCAAACCTTTGGAGACCTTTAGAAAGAGGACATTCAGAGAACATTCTGCAGCCCCTTTGCTGATCTTCTTTCGCAGTACAGGCTCTCCCAAAGTAATTTCTTCAAGTAGCTCCAAGTTAGACATTACATTTACTGAACAGGGTGGTTGCCTTCTGCCAATAAATAAACATTCTGCTGTTTAGCACATGTGATGCACAGGCTTATGTGTCATGTGCTTACCTTACCTTCTAAAAAATCTTGGGTTTTGAGGGGCTGAGGGTGAAGCAGGATAGGAGGAGTGTTTGGGTCATGTTTTTGAAGAGGACGAATGGTCAGCATTTGTATTTCAATAGCAATCATAAGCTTCAGTACAACCGCATCCATCGAGTGTATTACACATCAAAAAGAATGCACAGAATAAGTTCTAAATACTCCCCTAGATGTTACGTGTATTACACACAGGAAAGAATGCACAGAATAAGTTCTAAATACTCCCCTAGATGTTATGTGTATTACACACAGGAAAGAATGCACAGAATAAGTTCTAAATAAAGTGATTCACAAAGCATCATCAAATGCGCCATTGAAACACATTGGGAATAAAAGGCATTGAAATACATTCATCTAAAGTCATTGGAAAGAGATAGGAACTTGGCCATTAGACCTATCAACCAGGGGGCGCCGTGAGATCGAACGTTCATATGGGTATTTTTGGATGACCTATTCAAACAACCTATTCTGTCGTTTAGGTTGGAGATCACGTTGCCCCTAGATGTTAAGTGTCTTACACTCCAGAAATAATGCACAGAATACGTTCTAAATACTCCCCTAGAAGTGGGGACAGGTAAACTTATGCATATGTGATGGGCTTGCTCTCACATGAAGACATTCTGGGATAACATACTAAGAATCCTTACCAAATCATAAAGGTGGACATTCCTGCAGAGGCACGGCTAATCTTATTCGGCGATGCTGCAATCCTAGTTACAGGCTATACTTTCAATTAAATTAAATTGAAATTCAATTCAATTTCCATTCAATTCAATTATATTTTATTTGTATATCCCTTAATCACAGGTACAGTCTCAAAGGGCTTAACAGGCCATATATTTATGAAATTTTTATGACTTTTATGATTTTCAGATGTATAAAAGTTGCCCTGATAAATGTATTGCAATGTGTTGGCGTGATGACCATCCCTCACTGATAACAAGGTGGATAACCTTATTGGCCTCATGTATCCCTAATGAAAGGGTTATGGGAAACTCATAGCATTTAGCTAAATGGGGAGGGTTGATATCTTTTATAGAATCAAGGTAACACTGACTGAGATGGGAGGATTCTCTTGTCATTTTTATCCTGTATGGAGAATATTGGTTTTTATAAAATACTTTTTATTTCTTTATTTTATTATTGTGTTTTTATTTATTTATAGGGTTAGGGTTGAGAACAGAAGAAGAATTCATCAAGGCGATTCATCAAATTAGTCCTTGCCTGAGCAACCCAATAAAATATTTCAAAATTAGGAGCATTAGGTCCACCTTCTATTAGAGCTCTGTGTAATACAGAAAGTTAAATTCTTGGTGGTTTGTTAATCAACATAAACTGTTAAATACAAGTATTAAGGCGTCAAACATTTCTTGATTGAGTTCAACATTGGTTCAACATTAATACAAGTAGGCTATGCTTGAGCACGGTTGAAAAATATGCAGGACATGAAGTGTATTCAATAGACTTTATTCACCTAGCCGCCATATTGGTGAGTTACGTTCTAAATTTCTAGAATCGTTGGAAAGCATGAAAACTCAATGCATGCATTTTGAATGGGAGCGTTTCTCAGACTATTTTCGTGCTGGACTGAACAACATTTAAACCAATGCATTTCAATTAGGAGATTTTCTTTGACTTCAGAAGTGGGGTGCACAGATAGTACAGTGCACTCTCTAGTTATGTATACGTCAAAGCAACAAATGCAACAAAGGGTAAATGCCGTGTATTATGGATACTCCAATTTTTCAGTTTTTTGCAGCAGACCTCCTCAAAAACTGAAACTAACCACGTCCCTTCAACCCAGTCTCACACCAAAATGTAGTATAACTACGTTGGTCCACAGCGGAAAACGTAGTAGTTTTACAATAACGGCTCTAAAAATGTGACATGCCTACATTTTCTATCGTTGCTATGGTGGTTGCTATGGACGCTGCTATCGCTGAAAACCAAACATGACTGACATTCGTTTGATAAATGCAATATTGGAAAAATGCAATACTAACATTGTTTCGGCATTAAAATGCGTTTTGATACCAGTTCTAGTTAGAAATGTGCCTTTTATTGTCATAATATATAATAATGTATATGATGTTTAGTTAGTCAACTGGTCGTGGCGCTTTTCATGCTTATTTGGGGGTTTTGAGGGAATATAGTCGGGGTAGGCTATATTCTGTTTAAGAAATAACCAAAATTACATATTTTATTGCACATCATGTTTTTCAAATATGTGGAGCAATGAGCTACATTTTTGTTCGGAATCCCCCCGCCCCCCAGTTATCGTATATATCCATATGCGCTTGTTTACGACCTATGGCCATTATTTCCTTTTCTGTAACATGCACGCATATATCCTGTATTTAATACATGAACATGAACATGTTATATGAACACAATACCTTTAAGGTATCGACCGAAACAACCCAATACGAAGTAGCATCGAAACTTCTCCGTTCAAACGATACCTGCATTCGATCCTTTTTGTACTCAGATCTAGAAAAATATTATTTGTATGGTTTTGCCCGCAGCCAATCACCGCAAGCGTTCTTCGATTTAATTAAAGAGCCAGTGAACCCACTGTTTCAGCTGGAATTCGAATACTTTGAGATTTAAAAAAATGCGTTTTGGGCTGAGAGTTTTAGGAAAGAGGGGGGCGTGTTATCCCCATGGTTACGACCCACGCCAAATTTATGATACTTTATCGAAATAATTTATCGAAACTTCTCCGTTCGAACGATACCTGCATTCGATCCTTTTTGTACTCAGATCTAGAAAAAAAATACTGTTTGTATGGTTTTGCTCGCAGCCAATCACCGCAAGCGTTCTTTGATTTAATTAAAGAGCCAGTGAGCCCACTGTTTCAGCTGGAATTCGAACACTTTGAGATTT
>OOFG01107891.1:0-12194 GCA_900323295.1 Molva molva
GTGAGAGCACGGAAGTGTACATATGTGAGTGCATGTGAGAGTATTTTGATGGTACCTAAGATTTCAGGCTATCGTTTGCAATTTTTTGTTTACTTTTTATAAGGTGATGATCACACATATATACCATTGTCACAATATCAACGAAAGGACTTCACTGTTGCTATATATTGTGATTTGTGTTTGTAACTAGCTACCTATTTAAGAATGTATATTTCTATGTACAATATACTCATCTAGAAAATATTTAATGGACAATTTTAATATGCCGACATCTTCCCACCAACACTCCAGTTCATGCCAAGACACAAA
Organism: Molva molva; assembly: GCA_900323295.1. Taxonomy (NCBI): domain Eukaryota; kingdom Metazoa; phylum Chordata; class Actinopteri; order Gadiformes; family Lotidae; genus Molva; species Molva molva. The sequence goes on from OOFG01107891.1 coordinate 310, forward strand.
ACAAGGACACACATGCAATGAAAAAGGATATGAACAAAAACAATGCAGAACGATTAAGAAAAATAATCAAATGGCAATATTTTAAGATACTTTTCTTCTCTACACCTTATCAGGTTGAGGTGCAATTACTGTAACTGCACACAATAATGGTATTCAAACGGCAATTATTAATATGACGCTGATATTTTGTGTTGTGTTGTTTCTTGAGAAGCTAACAGATTGAAAGACAGGGATGGCACCACAACAATGTTGTTGTTTTTTTTGAACAATTTGAGCTGCAATATCATGACTGGTGAAGACCAACCCAGAAGTCTGTGTTCTTGCCTATGTGCTTGTTTGCGTGTCGGCGTGTGTGTGCGTGCGTGTGAGTCTGTTTGTGTGTATTGAACATGGGCAATATCTAAGCACTGGTGCTTCCATGCATGAGCTAATCTATGTGAGGGTTTCTAAACAAAGGCAATAGAGTCAGTGTCTCCTTCGATCGGAACTTCGACAATCCCTGGTTCAGCTACATCTGTTCCCTATCAAAGATCGTGATGTGTATTTTACCAGACATGGAAAGCATGTCCTTGTGAGGAGACCTTCAAAATGTGTGGTTCTCAAAATCCAATGATTCTTTGTGGTGACATATTCTTGCTTTTCTTTTTAAAGTAATGACAAAAGGGTTGCCTGTGTGTTGAAGTAAACTGTGTTTTGACTGTCAATTAGGGTGGGAGGAGTTGCCTTGGCTGTGTTTAGTGTGAAAATACAATTCCGACTTGGTAAACAATGTGAAATACTGTCAAGACCATGGCTTCCATTCATTGATGAATTTGAGACATAATGAAACCACACCTTCATGGCGCTTCACTGTAAAAAGGCGGCGAGCGTAAACCATGAACCACTAAACACTGTGGATTGCTTGGGGAGGACTGTTGTTCTACAAGATTTCACATGACCTTCAACACACAAACACACAGGCAACTCACAGACACACACATGCACAATACAGAGTACACACTCCCCACCAGCGCATACGGACGAAATTCATAGAACATCCACACCATGTTTCCCTGGCTGATATTTACCCCTTTTTGCAATCATGAAAAAAGTCTCTCTAAGAATAGAGCGGGAACCTTGTGGACAGACGGGACATGCGTCGCTGTTTGGGCGATTGTGTCTCAGCTTTAATTTCCCCGTCATCATTTGGAATGATGGTTATCACACAAATAAAGAATAGACTAAAAAGGTCAAACTTGTCCCTATAAAGTTTTGAGAATGCACTTTTAAAAAATATATATAGATCTATTTGCCCTACATTCCAGCATATATGATCACTTTACTACGCCTGCATTGACCTTAATTATATACCCTGCTTTGCCTGAATGCGCAAAAAATCAGCCTTCAAATGTAAATATGATCCCGCGGTTTTGAATCTTTACTACAAATAGATGGGACACTTGTGAGAATTGTAAACTTGAAAGTTATCTCACAGCTGTTCGGGCTTGTCCCCGGGCGTTGTGGGTGTGACTGGTTTAAGTGGAAAAGGATCAAATGGGCGGCTCCGATCGCTAGGACGGCAAAAAAAAATGAGAGAAAACAATAGAGGGTAAATATTGAGCTGCATGTTCCGATAGCTTTTAGTTGTCGCTGGTTGTGTTAGCAGCTCAATGATTATTTTTGATAACTTCTCCTCGTTGCACACGTTTTCTGAGTAGCAGATCTTTTTTAGTTTTCGTCCACCCCTGAGTACACTTGTGCTCCACAGCAGAACGTCACAGCCCGCGGTGTGACATGAAAACATACGTATGTTTGACTCCAACGAGGGTCCATGTTCACACCACAGCGCCATTTGAATAATCCAACATCTTGTTTTTGTCAATAATGACAAACACATTAGTCTATGAAGGGCAGTCTAGAAAGGGGGGGGGGGATTGGAACTATTGCACATATAGCACTGTGACAGTTGAAATTAAAAGCAATTCGGCATTCGTGTTGCCATTCGTTAATAACAATATACTGATGCCGTTTTTAAAGAAAAAGGATATAAATGCATTGGATTGAGAAATGTATTGGCTACATTTCAAGAAAACATGTAAATAATGTATTTGTATTCTTTGTTACAGGCTGTGTTACACTGCATATGAGATGAGGCTGAATAACAACTGTCTTTAGGTATCCATATACGTTTGCATTTGCCCTCTTGATTTGAAAAAATGTTAAATGAACTCCACACCTTTGAATATACTACACACGTTTTAGGGGGCTATCGTATTTTTTCATCCACGCAGACATAATATAGGCGTTTTCGGATCATTGCCGTGCTGAACACTGAAACTGTATTATACGTTTTTTCAACAAAGCTTCACTTGCATCTTTTTCTTTTTTTATGTATGCTGCACTGAAAAAAATAAACAATCAATTTCAAAAGTGGTTTGGAAAATAAAGCGTTGCCAGTCACTTCCTAGAGTGAAACGATATAGTCTATAGTAGTATAGCTTCTGCCGCATTATCGGTTACAACCTGTAGGCCTATGTAATATGGTATTATGGAAGATGTAATGTCCTTCTGTAAAATGGTGTTTATTGTTGTTTTACCTGAAATAAAACTTTATTAATACTTCAAAGTATGTTCAGTGTTGAGTCCCAAGATGTCCCCTGTCTCGTCCTCTGATACATTGTCAGGATATTTGATTGCAAATGGCTTCCACTTTATGCTTCATAACTCTGAACATAACTTATTACCTACCATCAATCATACTTTAATTTGCCATTTAAAAAGATTAGGGGAAAGTGTGTGTGTATGTGTGTGGGGGGGGAGTTTGACCCACTGCGCTTTGGATAAAAGCTTCCCAAAATTGATAATTTTTTAAATCCAAGAAAGAAGAATGTGGTGACGAACGAAGTTATTAATCATTTTAATTATAATTATTTTTCCTTAGGCCTATACATACGTCATACTACCAAATGAAAATATCTAGAAAAAACGATTCATTTTGCAGACGCAATTGAAAAACATTGTATGTCCGTACTGGGTGTAGTGCAGAGATTAAAATCCTCCAGCATTCCTGTGTCACTATACGTTATATACTTCTTACTCACACACACACGCGCGCGCACGCACACACACCCACACACAGACACACACACACACACACACACACACACACACACACACACACACACTACAATTCCGTGCCTATTGAAAGGCTAGCCATCGGTTCTACATTAGGGACCGTCTGTATTTTTCGTATCTTCCAATTAGAATATTTCCCAATCCCGTTTTTGTTTTTTTTTATCTCTACGCTAACAGATGTGGTCACGTTAACTCACATTTAAGCAGATATCTGAAAACATTGCTCTCTCAATCCTTTTGTTTTTGTATACCGACCAATGGGGTCGGTTCTAGTCAACAGCTGATCTTTAAATCACGGTACTCGCTGTCAGTTCCCGGTGTTTAGTCGGCAGGACTGAAAGCTTTGTAAAGGTGATGGAGCCCAATAGTTGGGGGTGTCTGGGTGGGTGTCGCTCACTTCTATCCTTCCTCCTGAGCTCCCCTGCACGAGATCGCCTCCCCACTGGTTCTACTGAGAGAGGAGCTGTAGGTGCTGAGTTTAGAAGTCCTCTGATCCCTGGGGCTCACAGACACCGGCTCCTTTCATCCCCAGGTAATATGGGTGTGTGGGGGGGGTATCTTGCTTTGGATCTAGTGAGTTATTTCCCCTTCAGAGTCATTTATTCAAAAACGAGTTTGACCGAACAAGATTGTCACGTTTGTTTTATATTTCTTGAGTTGTAATTGTATTTTGTTATTACAATTTTTAACAACTTTTATTTATTTAACTAGGCCTACTTATATCCATTAAGGTTATTGCTTCGTTTATACGTTTTTGTAGAGATGCAGACCTTCCCTAAAACCTGAGATATGTTAGTCCCGCCCTTTTTTTTCATAAGAAGGAAGAGGGAGAGAGCACCAGATAGATAGAGAGAGGCAGAAACGGAGAGAGAGGGGAGCGATGCTAGACAGCAAGGCGACTTTAAACAGGTTTGAACATAGCTGCGGAGAGAACGTAATTAGTCCGTAAGATATCGGGAGTCGTTCGCATACTTCGTAGGCAATCTAAACTAAACTAAATGCGGATTTTCGATATGATATGATTATGGTAAACATTTTGGGGGATCATTTGTGATCGCCTTGCGCCGACGAGGTTACTGGATGAAGAGGACAGAAGTTATGCTGAAAACGGGCTACATTTGACAAGGAAAGTGAATTTAACAAAGCTTTGTGGAAAGCATCTTGCTGGCTATTCAGCGAGGTATAATTTGGGGGAAAACCTTTCCAAGTGTACGAAACCACCGCGCGTAATTCCGCCACTATGGATTATTCTAAACTCCGCCGTGCGTTTTTGTTCCTGTGTCTGTCTCTAAACGTGGGATTTATTAGCGTCGAAGGACAATATGGTGACCGAGGAATGTCTATTCCGGAGCATGGATTTTGCCAACCTATTTCTATTCCACTGTGTACGGACATTGCGTACAACGAGACCATCATGCCCAACTTGCTTGGACACACCAACCAAGAGGACGCGGGGCTCGAGGTACACCAGTTTTACCCGCTCGTTAAAGTCCAGTGTTCTCCCGATCTCAAGTTTTTCCTGTGCTCCATGTACGCGCCCGTGTGCACGGTTCTAGAGCAGGCGCTGCCGCCGTGCAGATCGCTGTGCGAGAGAGCGAGGCAGGGCTGCGAGGCGCTCATGAACAAATTCGGGTTCCAGTGGCCGGACAGCCTTGCCTGCGAGATATTCCCCGTTCACGGGGCGGACGAGTTGTGCGTGGGACAGAATGTGTCGGGCAAGAGCGCCCCTGCGAACCCAACCCCGGACCCAACCCCTTTCGATAACCGGCTGTTCAAAGGGCAGTTTAAGTGCCCGACCTCTCTGAAAGTTCCTCCTTATCTAAACTACCGTTTCCTGGGTCAGGATGACTGCGGTGCTCCGTGTGAGCCAAAGAAATCGCACGGGATGATGTACTTCAACGAAGAAGAGCTGAAGTTTGCCAGAATATGGATAGGCATCTGGTCCGTGTTATGCTGTGCCTCCACCCTCTTCACCGTGCTGACCTACCTGGTGGACATGAAGCGTTTCAGCTACCCAGAGCGCCCCATCATCTTCCTCTCCGGATGCTACACCATGGTGTCCATCGCCTACATCGCCGGCTTCCTCCTGGGGGACAAGGTGGTGTGCAACGACCGCTTCGACAACGACATCCGGACGGTGGTGCAGGGCACCAAGAAGGAAGGCTGCACCATCCTCTTCATGATGCTCTACTTCTTCAGCATGGCCTCGTCCATCTGGTGGGTGATCCTGGCCCTCACCTGGTTCCTGGCGGCTGGGATGAAGTGGGGCCACGAGGCCATCGAGGCCAACTCCCAGTACTTCCACCTGGCGGCGTGGGCGGTGCCGGCGGTGAAGACCATCACCATCCTGGCGGTGGGCCAGGTGGACGGTGACACACTGAGCGGCGTGTGCTTCGTGGGCGTCAACAGCGTGGACGCGCTGCGCGGCTTCGTGCTGGCGCCGCTCTTCGTCTACCTCTTCATCGGCACGTCTTTCCTGCTGGCGGGCTTCGTGTCGCTGTTCCGCATCCGCACCATCATGAAGCACGACGGCACCAAGACGGAGAAGCTGGAGAAGCTGATGGTGCGCATCGGCGTGTTCAGCGTGCTGTACACGGTGCCCGCCACCATCGTCATCGCCTGCTACTTCTACGAGCAGGCCTTCCGGCCGCACTGGGAGAACACCTGGCGCATGCAGACCTGCAAGCGGCTGGCGGTGCCGTGTCCTCGCCACGACACTGCACCCCTGCTGCCCGACTTCGCCGTGTTCATGATCAAGTACCTGATGACCATGATTGTCGGCATCACATCTGGGTTCTGGATCTGGTCCGGAAAGACCCTGCAGTCCTGGAGGCGGTTCTACCGGAGGCTGGGTAGCGGAGCCCAGGACGAGACCACCGTGTGATGTTACTTACCTCATTAAACCTTCAAGGGGAACCGTCGCTCTTGCTATTCTCTAATATAGAAGAGTACTCCTTAAAGGAAAATGTTGTGATTGTTCAACCTGGAGCCTATTTTCTGATCATTTGGGGTCTCAGGGACTAAAACGGACAACACTTTCTGAGATTGGTCCAGTATTTAGCGAGAATGCTGAAGAAGTGATCCGTGAAACGGGCTGCCATGTAATCCTTTGGGGCGATAGCACCCCTCAATGTACATCCTCTAGAAGTTCTTGTTTTTGCCACTGCCAGGCTCAGATTATAGTCTTCCATTATGCTAAGGATCCCTACAGAGAAATAAAACTTGTTTCTTTACCTTTCGCTTTATCACGGTCTGTTTGTTATTTTGTCCAACCAAGTCTCACTCAAGGAGTAGTCTCCCTGAAATCTCGTTGTTGCCAGATATTTCCCTATTTTCATTTTAAACTCATCCCTCCTTCACCCAGATCTTTCAGATAACACTAAACTAGGCTTTCTGTAGTCCAACACAAGAAACTCTCCTCTCTCCAGCTCTCACTCACGTTTCCACCGTTCTCTTCCTGCAACACCTCAACTCAACTCATGGAGTGAGACTTGGTTGGACACAATAAAAAACAGACGGATCAAGCGAAAGGTAAAGAAACAAGTTGTATTTCTCTGTAGGGATCCTTTCCATAATGATATAATATATTCTGAGGCTGGTAGTGGCAAATTTTGACCTATTGCCCTTTAGGATTACATTGCAGCCAGTTTGGCGGAAAAGGATGCAAACTTAACATTTTTAAATTTCGGAATGTAATCTTATAGGTTTTACACTTACTAGGATGTAAACTTTTAAGGTTTTAGTGGAAGGTTAAACCCTGTTCCTTGATCAGAACTGGTTCTATCTAGAATGGTTTGCGACCCAACATCATGAAGATAATGTACATACTGGACCCAACATGCAGAGAGTTTGGTATGTTTTATACAATTATATGTTTATAAGGTGCTACCAGGTACTGACATTCAAATGTGATAGTATGAATATGCCAGGTTACATTCAGGACTCACCTGAAGAACCCAAGACTGGTGATTGGTTTATAAGTCATTAGAAAACCTTTAACAGGTTACCATGGTAACAAGCCCTGCCTTCCTGGATGGGGAAGACTGCTCGGCTGAAAAGCAAGGAAGAAATGTTCAAATGTGTTAACTAACACACACACATGCGTGCGTGTTGACCTAGGCTTAATTTTTAAGATTGTCTTATTGTCCTCACATCTTCTTGTGTTCATCTTTAACGTTTTAACTCGTTTAATGGGGAGATGTTGGAGATGTGAACCATTGAACATGATATCAACATGTTGGGGGCTATAGTTATGATGTTAGAATTAACGCAACACCAGGATTACATTTCAACAGTTGCAATGACACACTACGTTGCAATGACACAACCAAACCTTCAAAGGTCACATTTAAAAGGTCACAGATCCTGTCATGGTTTTACATAACATCACGATATAGCCAGACAGGAAGTCCACATCTCAGTGGATGCAGGAAGTTACCTACCAGGTGATCCAACTGGAAGCAACCTACCCGACAGGAACTAGCCTAGCTTGGAAATGGGCGGTTAAAATAAGGAATGTCGCTCGTGGCTAACATGGCTACTAGCTTTGTGTTACGTAAAGAAAACCACAATAATGTTGAGTATGTACCCAAATATTATTTGGTTATTGAGTATCCATTATTATATAGGCTTGGTGTAAGGATATTTTAGCAGGTAGCTGGTCGGCTCTCTTGGACAAAGCTGTAAGACTCCAAACACTATTCTAAACACTAAACTATTCTGTTGACTTATTATATATTCAAATCTAATGTGGGTTGGGCATAGCATTTCAACCAATCATAGCGTGGTCAGGGTGGTCAGTAGTCTCACTACTGCCAAATCAAAGCCCTGCTCTGCTTCGCCCTGTCTACATATCCTCTAGCGTAGCGACAAGGACCTCAGGGCACCAAAGATGGCATAATAGACAAATGGTTCAACGGTTGCTGGGGGACTACATGATAAGTACATAATAATCCTAATAATCCTAGTCCTGAGTCCTGTACAACAAAGAATGCCTAAACTGTGACTATTGGACTGACTGTCTATCTGACTGGCTGTTTAAGGGTTCAAACTTAAGGGGTACATATGCAAGTGTACTTCTCAGTCTTGGTGTGGAAGCTTTTTAAAGGATATATTGTATTAATAGTTCTGTCAGGTACCTATTTTTGAATGACAAAAACACATTTATACATTTTCTTTTTTTTGATACAGTTAGTTAATAAAACAATCTTATTTCAAAAAAGTATACTGTTTGTTTATGATTCTATTATGATTGTAATATTTTTAGTTATTTTCTTTATGCACTGTTTAGAAAACAATTTGCCTCCACCAAACACATCAAGCTGGATGGACTGGGACTCTATTTCGGTTAGAATGGTTTCAGGTAGTCTGGCGCCTCCCAATGGCCTGGCTGGGTAGAGCAGGGAACAATTACATTATGAACTTTATTTAATCCAAATCTAATGGCCAGTTTTTACACCTTAAAAATATAAAAACTTAACCAACACACACTGACACACAAAGGTCTTTGGCACCATGTACAGTAATGCCGAATATATATGTGTAGTAATCCCGACATACTCTCTGTCTCTGGTGTCTATGGTCCATGGTTACATTGATAGAATTCAGATTCTGAGTACTTTCTTTTTTATCAAACTTGAATAAAAGGGTTTTTCACAATAACTATTAAAAATACAAATAAAAATGAATTGAAAATTAAATATAAGTAACACCAATTCCAGAAAAATATGAATATATACACAAAAATGTACATCAAATAAATGCATTATGAATAAAAAGCATAAAATGTATAAAAAATAAATATATTTAGAAGTATGAAGTGGCTAAATAGTTTATTCTACTACAATAAATGGAATGGAGCCCCGCCGGCTGACTGCTGATAGGTTGAGACCCAGAACTCTGTGTGGTGAAGTTTACTGTCTGTAAATCCAGCTTACTGCCACGGCAACAGAAACACACACACGCCTGCACTCAATGGACACACACACACACAACAGACACAAAAACACCTAGCAACAGGTACTACACACACACACACAGAAGCAGGTTTTTAGATCTTGGGTTTTGTGGAGCTGCTGAATGAGACAAGAGCGTATGTCAGGTAAGATGTGTCTTAAACACGCTGTCCACTACTTTACTATTCAGTCATTTAGCACAGGGTTTTAACCAAAAGGACTGTACTCTGGCGCAGTTGACATAGGGGTTGGAACAGAGCATTTGCACTGGGAATCAAACACCTTCACCACTAGAAAGTGCTGCAACAAACATGGATGTGTTCTTCTGTTGATACTATGTTTACTGACACTAAAAGGGGGCAGGATAATTTATTGGTTAGGGTGTTCTCTGTTCAATGTCAACAGTCTACCTGTAGGCATCCTAGAGCAAGATGCCCCATAACCTCCAGATGATCTGTGTCTGAATTCAGTATTAAAGAACTCGACATGTTTAGGTGAAGAGAGATGAAATAAATAAATAATAATAAATAATTTGTTCTCTGATCTTATGGAGTTGAAGTGAGTCAAGAAACTCTCCCCATGTGAAGCTCTGAACATGTGCTTGAATCAAAGGTTTGAGAAATGTAAAGCAATTTAAACTTTTTAAATAAAATGGCATTCATTTTTTGTAAAACATTTATAGGTGTTTGTTATATGAGCTGCCAGATCTAGAAGCGTGTGTGTGTGTGTGTGTGTGTGTGTGTGTGTGTGTGTGTGTGAGTTTTAATTTAACAGGTTTTGACAAACATTTGGGTGTTAAGATGGTTGTATGGAAAACTTTTATCAGAATGACTGCTATCACCAAACTCATTCAAATACAACCAATCATCTTCAGTCTTCAATTTAAACGAGCCAATCAACAACCAGGGCTCCTCAACACAATCTGTCTGAGATTTTTTCCTGTATTTTATTTACTAAATACATTTATAAATAAGTATGAATACAGTACCTGCTAGTCTGACCTGTTCCCAGGGTCACACAGGAAATGACATTATGAATGAGCTGTCCCTGCTGAGTCGGGGGTGTGGTCATGTGAAGGGACAAGATGGTCGCCTGGAGGTCTGTTTCACACCGCAGGTACCACATACCACAATGCACCACTGTTCCAGTCAAACCAGTTGGTCTGTGTACTACCTGTCAATCAATTAATACCTCGACCAATAGGATTACTACATCTGGAGGTCGCAGCAGTCTGTGCTCCGACTGACCAATAGCAGCAGCCGTCTGCCGCAGGGGGTCGTGCCCACAGCCGCTAAGACCTACAGCACCCGCAGAGGCCCCCTGCTGCTCTACGCACAGGTGTGTGTGTGTGTGTGTGTGTGTTCTACATTCTTGTAGTCAACATTGGTAAGAAAACAAGAATATCTACAATCAAATATAAACATATAAATAATAATCATAAATTATAACATGAATATATCCATCAACAATGTCATGAATAATAACATAACACAAAATAAACAAGCAGAAGATCAGATAAAGACAGAAGGCAAGGTAAGTGTTTCATCTAAACTCCTGCTGGCAGGATCAGGCCAGCATGTCCGCTGCCCACCAATCAGCTGCCAGAGCATGGATGAATGGGCAAGGCTCCCGGCCAGAAGAGCCAATCAGAACCCAGAGGAGCTCGGTGGCTGCCATGTTGAACTCTGGAAACAAGAAGGTTGGAATCAAACCACTTAGTTTTACTTTCTATTTTAAATGTTGTCTTGTTTTGCTGCCCTTATTTTAACTCTAACTGTTGACTGTCTGACTGTTTTATTATGGGATTTGATCTGCTGTAAAGTGTCTTTGAATACCTTTGAAGGTCAAAACATTGAAACCTAGAAAAAATTATAAACAGCATCTTCCCTGCAATATTTACAATACATACACATTTTTTACATCAACATGTTAAGCATGATGAGCTTAATGCTCATATGTTATATCTACAAAACACTTGTAATACTCTTGAAAATATATACAACTTTTAAAGGGCCCCCTGTTCAAACAACAGCCTGAACAAGCTGAGCTCACATTCAGACTGTACTGTTAGAACCATAGGTTCATACATACATACATATACATACGGACACATACGTTTGTATACATATGTGCACATACATATAGATAATAACACCTACGTAGGGATACATACGTACATACATATACATATGTCTAAATACGTACACATAGCTAAGTATATTCATACATACATACACATTCATATAGATAAGTACACATACATACGTATACATACGTACACATAATACAAAAACAAAACACTGACATAGGATCAGGGAGGAGCATGAGGTTCAGTCTGAGTATAGGGCCTATGGGCCATTCAGGGGGACCAAGAACCAGGGAAATCAGGCAACTCTATCAGAAATAAATGCTTATACGTATATATATACATATACACATATATATGCAAATAGAGCGAATACTATGACTCAGGAGCTTAATGTCTCCCACCACACCCCAAAACAACGTTGTTTTGTTCCAATACACCATTCTACAGCTTAAACTTCCCAACGTCATTGGATCAGATAGTTCATTTAGCGCAAATCAAGCCGTGATTGACAGCGCTGTGATCCAATGGCGTTGGGCATTGTCAGATTGACAGTACTCTAGCCCAATGGCATTGGGGGGCACCAGGGGGGGCAATCATATTTCAGAACCCGGCCTTGAAAGTGCCCCGCCCATTCGCACTTGGACATTAAAGGTCTCCTCTTCTCCTCTCCAGGACTCCTCCTTCTCCTCCAGAGCGGATCCTTCTCGCCTTCCTCCTCTTAACCTTCC
>OOFG01107892.1:0-20781 GCA_900323295.1 Molva molva
TAATGGTTAAGTAGTTTGGTGTTCCCTGGTGTTGCTAGTCTGACTCTAGCTAGGTACGAGCTAGGTACCAGCAAGCTTGTTGTCGTTCTGGCACGTGAGCTGTAGTCGATCTGTCGTGAGGAGCTGTGGTGTGGAGGTCAGAGTGTTTATTTATACCCCAGCAGAGTCCAGTGGCAATCTGGACAGCTCCTGTAATGTAGCCTGTAGCGTAGCGTCTTTAGCATGGCCTGCGTTGTTTACTAGCTGAGCTGGAGAGGGGTGGGACAGATTTGTGTTGGGCAAAGATAAGCATGCAGGGCCAGGGGTGGTGGTGGTGGGGCAATGAAGGCAATGGTTTCCAGGAGAGGTGTATCTACTTGTATTTCCATGAACTTAGCAAGGCCCCCTATTATGTGTGTAAGATGTGTACACACTATTTATTATTATTCATATTGCACACATTGTCACAAATTTAATAAAAAATGATTACAGTGATCACTAAGTTTTGCCCAAAATTTAGCATGCATAGATGTAATGAACCTCAACATTCTTCAGCAATGGATGGATATCAGATGTCATTATCATTATACACTGTCCTCAGATGAGCTTTCATAACATCTAGGGTGTCCTCGGCTTGGCTTGATGTCAATTACAGCTTTAGAGTAGAACTCAGACTGTGTGTGTGTGTGTGTGTGTGTGTGTGTGTGTGTGTGTGTGCGCGTGTGTGTGTGTGAGAGAGAGAGATCTCCCAGCCTTTTATAAGAGGTAGTCAGTAGTACCTTTTAACTTTAGTAAACCATTGAGTCTTCAGTCTTGGCTCTATCTCTCTATTCGCTTCAGTTAATGAAATACCAGCACACAGTGTCTGGCTGGAATACATATCAGTCCTTACAGCACAGCAGGGTCAGCTGACTAAAGTGGATTTCAGATCTGCTATTTCAGCCCCCCCCCCGGTACTGAGAATGACTTGGTGCTGAGAATGGCCCTTTGTGATGTAAGATCCAGCGAGAACTACAAAGCCCACAAGAAATCCGAGCCAGGCTTGTAAAGGGCACCTTTTCTTGCCACAGCCATATTCATACTGTATATGTATTGTGTATTTGTGCATCACCCGGGTTGGTGCTACACAATGGTAGTGGATGAGGTGTGATATCCCCCTTACATTCCCCCTTCCACTTAAAAAGTGCCATATAAATGCAATTAATTAATACAAATGATTATATTCTAAATATTTACTTTCATTTTCAATATGATTATAAAATCCAGCATATACACAACATTTGAACATCAACATTTCTTCATGCAGTACAACTTTTTAAAATATAATTAAAATCACAAAGGTATATGCATGAATTAAATGCTATGCATATACCATACCATGCTAGTCATCCAAGGTAGTCTAATGCAGTTTTGTAAAATAAGCCTGTTTTGTCAATGTTGGAAAACCTGAACCTTTCCAAATGTAATATATCAACTATCTCTTATCCACATTTCTTATTTTGTTATTTTATTTTCTATATTTTAGTTTCTTATTTTATTATTCATACAGTTTAAACTAGACTGGAATAAACAACAGTCATCCATTATCCAATTATGTCATTGTGTGAGCTAACTTTGGCTGTAGTTGTTTTTCCTCAATCGTTTCATCAACTAGCGTAGGGTAAACATTATCCATGTTGACTCTGGAGATTAAACAACAACATGACTTCTGAGACTGGACCGTCAAACCCCTCATGCAGATTCTTATTTACACGCTTCTAAGCTCATGTTGATGTAACATGTTTTTCTGCGCTTGTGGGAGAATTCTACTATACCCTTAGAAGAGATCACCCGGAGAGATTCTGGGTTTGTTCAGATAGACAAAGCATATATGCGGTTTGTTCAGGGACAGATTACGCCCCTGGCGTGAAGAGTCTGCACAGTTGTCTTCAGGGCTTTAATAACAAGATATGTGAATGGCACATGCATGACAGTGTCTGATAAAAAGGTAGAGAATGTTCAGAAGAGGACAGTGATAAGTTAGATGATGATACATGGCACAAATCCCATAATAACGAACATGACGGAAGTTGGTTGGTGGTGAAGCAGCCATGTATGGGCATTGTTTGATAAGAACCCTGGCTTGGAGCTTATTGGAGGAAGCGCAGAAGCGAGAATTTAAAAACTGTTTGCCGAAACTGGAAAAGCATGTGTTCTGCAGACCAGCTCTGCTTTTGTATTACTTTGTTAAAGTTCTAAATAAAAGTCTTAAACTTTATTCGGTGGTTTCCTGATCTCTTTCCTTGTTAGAGTGTAAGTGTTTTTTAAGTACTTTTCACAGCACGCTCTTCTGATGTATCATATGATTATTATCTGGCTATGGTGGTACCTTTTGCATTTTAAATGTTAACCACTGCTCATACTTTTGTGTGTGTGTGTGCATGCATGTGTGCGTGCATTTCTGCGTGCCGGTGTGTGCATCTAGATGAGAAAGAGCTGAAGGACTGTCTGATGGTGCTGGTGGACGACCAGCAGAAGCTGTCGGTGCAGATGGCCAAGAGCACGCTGTCGGCCCAGCGTCTGCGCCAGCGGCTGGTCATCCTGGAGCGCTACCTCATCTCCCTCAGCCACAGCATGATGGAGGAGAAGTACAAGGCCCGCTGGAAGACCCCGCCCACACCCCCTCCGCCCACCACAGACAACAAGAGGTAAGCTTCATCTCATGTCATGGATCATTTGGTCTACCTCCATTCGAAAAACACCACCAAATGTAATATGTATGTTTTTCACTATATTCGCGTTCCGTTCACTGAAATGTTTATAATGTGATAATAATAATGATTATGAATATATTATTAACATGTAATTTGTAATGTGATGAATGTCTGACCACTGCAACGGTAGTTTTGGTGTCTTGTAAACCCATGAGGGTTGGTGTTTGTGTGCCTGACACATATATTAAAGGTCCTATTTTACCACCAGGTGTGATGTTGATAAGCCATTGCAAGCCATTTAAAAATGGACCTGTTTGTACAGGCCCTTTAAAAATATTAATAATTTACTTTGAACCACTTGGTATTTGAAAGGTAGAGGTGCTTTGTATGATTTACTTAAGTTAATACGAATGTAATGAGCTGACCGTAAGAAGGATCTGTATTAGTGGAACACGGCCTAGTACAACACAGCCAGTAACATGAAGAGTAATGTGTCTCTGTGCAGCCCTCGTCCCCCGGCCAGTAAAGGTGTGGAGGGCCTGGCCAGAGTGGGTTCCA
The DNA here is from genome assembly GCA_900323295.1 of Molva molva. Classification (NCBI taxonomy): domain Eukaryota; kingdom Metazoa; phylum Chordata; class Actinopteri; order Gadiformes; family Lotidae; genus Molva; species Molva molva. The sequence continues at coordinate 3,231 of OOFG01107892.1, forward strand.
GAGCGGCGCTCTCCTTCGCTTTCGCTTTCCTCCGCAGAGCCTGGAGATCAGGTGAGCACACAGGGGATTGGCTGGAGGTCAATAGAGCAGAGAGGTGATTGACTAGAGCTCAGGTAAACACGAATGCGATTGGTCGATGGTTCAGTGAACAAAGAGCGGATAGGCTGGGAGGTTAGGTGAACAGAAAGGCTAACTGAAAACATACCTTGATTGACAGCTTTAGTCTCTATGACACGTTGCACCATATCATCCTGCTGTTGTCGTCCACAGTAAACGGCTTGAGTTGGGCAACACTGTCTGTCCTCACCATCTGCTGGTGGAGCTCAGTTGGGTGGTGGTGTAATGCTTATTCCCTTCAGGGGGGATGGAGGGAGCATGTGACCCGGCCTGTCTCTCCATCAGACCCTCTGTCTGGAGATCATGGAGAGAGGATTCTCTGAAGCAGGGATCCAGCACTTCTATGCATTCCATCAGATAGTCCCTCCGATCTGCACCCCATCTAAAGAAAGCCCCAATGGCTAAAGATAACCAAGTCAACTCTTTTATAAGAGTATTAGCAGTTGGAGCAGAACATGTCACCATAATGAAATAACCAAACCTTTTAATAGCTTAGAGTTCTGTGGTCACACTAACCTATTATGTCATTTCTATTTTTATGTTTGTAAACTATTTTTCAAAAGATATTAAGTAATAATGTCGTGAAATTATAACACATCTTCCTTAGGGGATGATTAAGTCCTAAGGCCCACAGTAAATATTAATAAAGTATTATCTAGATCACTAAGTGTAACTGATTCTAGTCCTCCAAATTCTAATATTTACTCAAACTATCAATATTTTGTATTGGTATTTATGCAATAGCTACTTCACATTGAAAACCCGATCATGCTAGTTTAGTTAGCTTAGCATGCAGGGATGCTCCGTTTGAATGGGTTGTTAATGTGAGACTGAGGCCAGTGGAGGCACTGGCAGTGAATGGGTGTAGGAGGCCCTGGTCTCTCTCTCCTGGCTGTAAGCTTCTGGTAACCTGAGCTCCTTGGTCGGGTGCTGTTGAGCCCCAGACCAACACCAGTTCTGGTCTGGCAGCCTTCCTGGAACCCAGAGCGGGCTGCTCCCCCTGTGCAACCAGGCATGGGGGGGGCCTGGCATGGGGGGGTTATGTAAATACATACAGTGACAATACAGTGCATGAGGATGCTGCAGAGGATTTGAGAGTTATATTAAACAAAACGGATTTACAGGGTTATTTAAAATGTATTGGAATGTTATCCACTTGAGGTGAATCATCTTGAAGGGGTCAAAGTACATTTAGATTGTACTGTCTAAATGTATTGATGTATTTTGACAGTTTTCAGTTGTTCAATTCCTAGGGGCTTTGCTTATCTCCTAGCTTGAACTTATGATAAGTTCTATAATCATGACTAGAGCTCTTCTTAGGCAATCAAAAGAGGTTGCCGGTTGAATATCCATGCTTCTCTTTGCACATAGCGCTGCAGTGTCCTTGATCAGGTCTTTCAACCTTTAACTGGTCCCCCCCCAAAAATCAAATGGTTGACAGCTGAACAGTTGCCTGTGTGTGTGAAAGTGTGTGTATGAATTTGGCAGGTGTCTGTGAATGTGTTTTAGTGAGTGAATGTGAGGCATTTACTGTTAAGCACTTTGACCTTGAGTCTCTGTGAAGGGCCGTGCCAGTACAAAGCGGGCTCTATAAACACAGTCTGTTTCTGATCTAAAGCACCAAAGCGCTCCTCTATAAAACCCCAGTCCAGTCTTTATTTAACCCCTGGTTGTGGTGGTCCAGGGGACGATGCGGACCTGTGCAGCGAGCTGCTCCAGGAGTCTCTGGACGCGCTGCGGGCCCTGCCCGAGGCCACGCTGTTCGACGAGGGCACCGTCTCCTCCGTGTGGCTGGAGGTCGTCGAACGGGCCGCCAAGTTCCTCAGGTGAGGTGCTGAGAGAGGCTGCATACTGCAGCATACTGCCCCGTACTTCACTTTCAGCATGCTACAATATACCGCCGCATACTTCGCCATACTTTAGCATACTTCAAAATTCGTTTTTTTATTTAATCATTGTGATATGTGTGTAACCTGTGTGTTATGTGTTCTGCTGCGGTCTTGCGGGGAACCAGTGATGTCCATGGAAGTGCCAGTGCCAAAGGCAACATTCCCCTGCAGGACCAGCACCTTGCTCTGGCTATACTGCTGGAGCTGGCTGTCCAGAGGGGGACCCTCAGGTAGGGCACTGTTCTACCCTGGTACTTAACAAGCCATTTCAAAATCGAACCCTTTGTGATGTCACAAATAGGAGCGGACACTCCCTCTTCTGATGTGAGCCATTATAAGCAGTTTCAAAATCGACAGCTTTTGTGAATCACAACTGGAGTGCAGTGTCCACTACCGCTTGTGAGGTGACCTCTTGCAGTCCGATGCTACATAGATACGCCCACACTGTGATGTCACACAAATATATGGCGAGTGACATCACTTGGCTCTAATCCGAACCAATCAGGACAGGAGAATACACAGTTGTAGTTACTCATGTTACCAGTGGTGCTGCTGTCACTGCGGTTCAATTGACAGTACTCCCTATTAGGGCAACTCTTTAACAATACTTCCTCTGGGTCCTAACGTCCTCCAGCCAGCTGCTGTCTGCGGTGCTGCTGCTGCTGCGTCTGTGGGGCAACGGGACGCGGGAGATGGACAACGAGCGCTCCACGCAGGGCACCAGCGCCCCACTGCTGCCCCTCCTCCAGCGCTTCCAGAACATTCACAACAGCAAGGAGGAGCCCATACCTGACGATCAGCCAGAGGTACACAGCAACACAGGATAGTGTAGCGGTGAAAGGTTCTGTTTTGATTTGGATGAAAGCATGTGCTAGAAATGAATCAGTGGTAAAAACAAACAACAGAGGAGGTGACATAAACCAACAAGTTTAGCTAACAAAGTCAACAAGTGTAACCTCTTCTAAACTCCATGGAGGAGGTCTAATCTAGATCATTCTGGGTCCTACCTCAGATCCTGACGGCCCCCCTGAGCCCCAACGAGTGCTTCCTGCGCTACCTGACGCTGCCCCAGGACAACGAGCTGGCCATCGACCTGCGCCAGACCGCCGTGGTCATCATGGCCCACCTGGACCGCCTGGCCGCGCCCTGCAGCCCCCCCCACTGCAGCTCACCCACCTCGCACAAGGTCTGCACTGTACCTACAACGCTGGGTATCATGCCCACAATGCATTGCTTCGCATCCTGATTTCTCTCTTCATTACTGTTGATTGTTACAGTCAAAAAAACAAAACAAAAACAAAACAAAAGGTTGGACCATTGATGTGATTTTTGTCAGCGTTTCCTTTTTTTTCCCAAGAAAAAACATTGTAATGTCGCACACTGCGTTGTTTCACCATGTACGCATTCAACGGGCGTATGAGGCAGTACTTTCTCGTATTACAAAATAGCTGAGCATGACGGTGATCCTTTAACTAGTCGCAAATAGAAAAAGTGTTAATTGGAATGTGTGAATTCAAGGTCAAATTAACGTGATTTTAATTTTTATTTTGTGCTAAATAAGCAATGAGGGCAGTTTGGGATTGTTTTTTGTAATGCTGTCAGATAAGTACTCTGCAGCTCTAGTTGTTGTGTCCCTTCCTGTCTCTTATCTGTTCTGCTCCCCCGCCCATGTGACTGGAGAAACTTGTTATCAGAGTAAACAAGCCAAATAGCACCGAAGCTCACTGTTTACCACGTGAACAATCCATGAAGTGATCTTTACTTGTAAAGAAGGGTATCCAATCTTATCTCATTAAATACTGATAAGGGTTAAAGTACTCCCTTCACAAGGTAAACTGTATCTGTTACAAACTTTATAAGCATAATGATACCCAATAATAAATATTACACAATGTACAATACTATACAATACATGATACACAATATAATACACAATTATTCACTATGATGCAGAATACACAACAATACCCACCAATACACAAGAATCATCCTCATCATCAAAATAATAAATCACAAGCATCATCCTCATAACAACAACCACAGCCCCATCTAACCCGTCGTATTGTCCATGTGCTCCAGGGAACCCTGCAAGAGGTGATAGCCTGGGGCCTGCTGGGCTGGAAGCTGTATGCTAACGTGAACGGACCCATCCAGTGCAAGGCCCTGTCCAGCGTGGGCGTGGCCCAGATCGTGTGCTCGGAGAAGGGCTTCCTCATCCTGTCCAGCAGCGGTGCTGTCTACACCCAGAACTACAAGAGCACCACTCTGGTCCGTTCAGCTCCCTTGGGATTAGTGTTGTTATTGTTGAGTTTCATGAGAGCTGCCTTGTATAAAATGCACTGGACACATGACTGCAGTGTTGTTATCACAAAGGCTCTCTTTCAGAGTTTGGTGGCTATGGATATTGATGTGTATCGAACTGAGAATAAAACGCTGATATTAAAGGGCAAACGTGAGAAACATGAATGGACATGGCATACCGCATATATCACGGCAACCATGACACGTATCAAAACACAACGATGGCACATATAAAAACACATGGTGATTGACGCGTATCATATAGCATCGATGACGAGACATATCAAAATACAACTATGACGCGTATCAAAACAAAACGATGGCACAAATAAAAACACATGGTGATTGACGCGTATCATGAAGCATCTATGACGAGACATATCAAAATACAACAACGATGAGACGTATCAAAACACGATGGCGCGTATCAAGACCCAACAGGGAGATAAGACATATCAAAACATACTTTGTTGGCAATTGTTTTACCATTTTATCCGGCTATATAGATGTATCAAATATAAAAAAAACAAAGAATGCTTTTATCCTCATTGTGGAGTCCTGTATTGCATTCTGGATGGCAGCAGGGACATTTTCGTCAAATTACTCTTTTTCGTCATTTGGCATATTTTGTTTTAGAAAATCTTCCCAAATGAATGACCTAATTCAATTGTGTTTCCCAGGCCCCTATGCTGGTGCACACGCTGAGCTCCAGGAAGATGTTGAAGCTGGCTGCCCATCCAGACGGCCAGCACTACCTGGCCCTGTCGTCCAACGGAGAGGTTTTCTCCTGGGGCTGTGGAGACGGAGGACGACTGGGACATGGAGACACCACGTAAGGAACCAGCATGGAAAGGAAACGCCATTTCTTAATGTTAAAGGACTTGAACATCAGCTAATGGAAATTTCGTTATCGAGTTCATCTGAGCCATTACAACCCATTTCAAAATAGCTCCTTTTGTGACATCACAAAGGGCAGTATCCACTCAACCACTAGTACTGAAATACAGATGGGAACATGTTCACATTAACCCCTGGGTTGCCAAGCAACAACGCGCCACCGTGGTCACTGTGGTAACGGTCGTCACGGTTCCAGGTACCTGGAGGAGCCGGCCATGATTGCAGCGTTCAACGGGAAGCAGGCGGGGAAGCAGGTGGTGCAGATCGCCTGCGGGAGCACCTACAGCGCCGCCATCACGGCTGACGGGGAGCTCTTCACCTGGGGCCGCGGGAACTACGGACGCCTGGGCCACGGTGAGCCTACCATCGCACGCTTTCACTTTCTGGATCACGTGACCATATGGCCAAAAATGACATTGCGATATGTTGACTATGTTGAATATGTGACGATTAACAATCCTTTGCAAACCTCAATGGTTTATTTGTTAACCATACAAGTAGAATGAGCAGTAGAATGAAATGTGGAGATAACGAGGAAGCTAAGAAACAACTAATAACCGATGAACAACAAGGAGGAAGAAAACACAGAAAAAGCTAAATAGAATAAATACAAAAAATAAAATAAGCATAGAATGTTGTAGGTCCTAACCATGAGTTTCTTGTTGGCTGGTTGTCCAGGCTCCAGTGAGGACCAGACTACCCCCATGCTGGTGACGGCTCTGAAGGGTCTGAAGGTTCTGGACGTGGCGTGTGGAAGTGGTGATGCCCAAACGCTGGCGGTGACAGAGAACGGTGAGGAAAACAACACCAAGTACAAATGGGAGATGATCAACCTGATAGTAATGAATAGATGATGAATTCAAGCTAGGTTTGGCAATTTGGAGAAACCAGCCAGAGTAAGCTAGAAAGCATCCAACTGAAGAAATCCCACCCCTCCCTTCTGGCCTCCCTCCAAAGCCACTCCCCCAAAACACGGACCAGCTCACTAGCTTTAGCATTAGGTCTGCATAGCCTTGTAGAAGACTCCGGTCATGCGCAATGAGTGCACGGGCAGAGTGAGTGCAGGTAGCTAGGTAGACAGACAGGTAGGCCATGCAATCATTTCATTCAGGGCCCAATTCAATGATTGGACAGGCTTATTACAGGCCTGCGACAGCCACAGATACCAGATTATTCATCCTCTCACCTCTCACCCTGAGACCAATGTTGGTTCAATAAAACACCGTTAGTTAATCTACTTCCTGTGTGGTCCCAGGCCAGGTGTGGTCGTGGGGGGACGGGGACTACGGTAAGCTGGGTCGCGGAGGCAGTGATGGCTGCAAGACCCCTAAGCTGGTGGAGAAGCTGCAGGACCTGGACATCGAGAAGGTGTGCTGCGGCAGCCAGTTCTCCGTGGCGCTCACCAAGGAAGGCCAGGTGTACACCTGGGGGAAGGGAGACAACCAGCGCCTGGGCCACGGCACCGACGAACACGTCCGCTACCCCAAGCTACTGGACAGTTTACATGGTACGCTTTACTACATATACTACAAGCAGACACTTTTATACAAAGTGATTTACAAGTGAGGCTGAGAAGTTATAGTGTGTAAAATTAGTAAAAATAACAACAACTGAACGGGACAGAGTAGATCTACGAATGCGAGGTTGGTAAAATATTGTATTTATTATTATTTTTTATTAGTTTAACAGTTACAGTTGATATCACATATCAACATGCTTTCACAGACACACGGCATTGAGTCGTGCTGTGGAGTCTGCGGTGTCTACAACACGCTACAGCTACTTTGTGGTTTGCTGCCATCTGTTGTTTAAAATTCACCCATGAAAAAATTAAACATTACTTTTGTCTCTTTTCATTAGTATCGATTTTATTGACGCAACCCAAAAAAGAGTTTATCTTTAAGTTTATTTTAAAATGCACTTTTCGCCACCAATTTAAAATATCTTCCGATCCTGTGCCTCAACACGCACATCTACTACTGTCTTCAAGGCCTTGCAAATCAATGCAATGCAGGCCCATGAGCAGGGTTTAGTTGTCTGACCCATGTCCTCTTGTCTTCAGGGAAGAAGGTGGTGGACGTGGCGGTGGGCTCCACACACTGCCTGGCCCTGACGGACGACGGGGAGGTCCACAGCTGGGGTAGCAACGACAAGATGCAGCACTTTGACACGCTGTTCTCCAACAAGAAGCAGCCCAAGGCTCTGCCCGGCCTCAACTCCAAGCACATCGTGGGGATCTCCTGTGGACCCGGACAGGTATGAAGTCAGCCTCTACAGACCTGTTGACACAAAGCCTCAACAGACCTATAGACACACAGCCTCTACGGACAGCCTCTACAAACCTATAGACACACAGCCTCTACAGACAGCCTCTACAGACATCCTCTACAGACCTATAGACACACAGCCTCTACAAACCTATAGACACACACCCTCTACAGACAGCCTCTAGTGACAGCCTCTATAGACCTATAGACACACAGCCTTTACAGACCTATAGACACACAGCCTCTACAGACCTATAGACGCACAGCCTCTACAGACAGCCTCTACAGACCTATAGACACACATCCTCTACAGACCTATAGACGCACAGCCTCTACAGACAGCCTCTACAGACCTATAGACACACAGCCTCTACAGACCCCACAGACAGCCTCTACAGACCTTTAGACACACAGCCTCTACAGACAGCCTCTACTGACCTTTAGACACACATCCTCTACAGACAGCCTCTACAGACCTATAGACACACAGCCTGTATTTGCTGATGAATTCATAGCATTGTATTGAAATGATGGTGAATGAATGATCTTGTTGTCATGCAGAGCTTCGCGTGGTCGTCGTGCTCTGAGTGGTCAGTGGGCCAGCGCGTGCCCTTCGTGGTGGACGTGTGCCCTATGACCTTTGAGCAGCTGGACCTGCTCCTGCGACAGGTCAGCGAGGGCATGGACGGCAGCTCTGATTGGCCGCCGCCGCAGGAGAAGGAGTGCATGGTGGTCGCCGCCCTCAACCTCCTGCGCCTACAGGTAGGACCGTGGAGATTACATCATGTAACATGATGCAAGATGACCCCTAACCCCTACCTGCTCATTAAGGACTATCTGTATACAAAGTCAGTCTGTTTGGTTAAAACAAAGCGTCTGCCAAATGAATAAATAGTAGACTGACATTGATGGGGAAACTTACAGGAGGGGACTTCTCCTCAGAAACGGCTCATGGGAGTGCAATAGGTGACATGAAATAATGGCAAAATAGCAATGAGTTAAATGTTCAGAAAAGTAAATAAATAATACCTTCTGTTGCCGTAGCAACTCTGCACTCTGTCGAGAGTCTGTTCCCAGCCTCACCTGTAAGTCCCTTTCAGATAAAGGTGTCTGCAAAAATGTTTGTGAAATTAATGGACAGACAAAAATGGAAACGATAGGTACAGTACACAATAAACTTTAAAATGTTTCTCTTTCGCGCGTGTGTGTGTGTGTCTGTGTGTGTGTGTGTGTGTGTGTGTGTCTGTGTGTGTGTGTGTGTGTGTCTCCTCTAGCTCCACGCGGCCATCAGTAACCAGGTGGACCCCGAGGAGCTGGGCCTGGGGCTGGGCAGCGGGCTGCTGAACAACCTCAAGCAGACGGTGGTGATGCTGGCCAGCAACGCGGGGGTGCTGAACACGGTGCAGGCCGCGGCCCAGGCCGTCCTCCAGAGCGGCTGGTCCGTCCTGCTCCCCACCGCCGAGGAGAGAGCCAGGGCCCTGTCCTCCCTGCTGCCCAATGCTGGTGCGTGGAGAGGGGGGTAGACCTTGGTGGCACTAGGGGTGGTGGTGGTGGTGGTGGTGGTGGTGATGGTTATAGCTAAAGTAGAACCAGAAGGTATTCTGAAAGAATTTAGTGGCTTATAGTAATTTTCATTACTATAAGTTGAAATGAGATAAGAAGTATTCCTCATCATTTCAACTTATCAAAATTTATCTCAACTTATCTTATTTCATATTATTTGATCTCGCCCTATCTCACCTTTTATAAACATATAAACTCATCTCATCTCACCTTATCTCATCTTAAGTAAAAAGGATATGAACATTTGGGGGGGGAAACACAGAGAATGGGCTTGTTGAACTCAGTTTGTCCCTGCCGTGCCTCCGTAGCGTCTGGTAATGAGATGAGTGTGAGCCCCGGGCGTCGCTTCATGATCGACCTGCTGGTCAGCAGCCTGATGGCCGACGGGGGCCTGGAGTCTGCCCTCAACGCCGCCATCACAGCGGAGATACAGGTACACACCACAGCTTTTCATGACCGAAACAACTCTGTTCATTTGGCTTGCAAAAGTTGATATTTATTTAAGCAGCGTGCAACATCATTGTCAGCATGCAGTCATTACACTCTCAGTAAATTATGGTAAGTGAACATCAGATAAAGATAGAATTACAAAAAGAGGATGTTATGATTAACGATACAAACCAACTGCATTATCCTCTCGGAAGATCAGTCAGCCACTTAACTGACATCCTCATATCCTCCATCCTCACCAAAACATCTCCCTCCCTTTTTATTTGTACATCAGGACATCGAGGCCAAGAAGGAGGCACAGAAGGAGAAGGAGATAGACGAGCAGGAGGCCAACGCCTCCACCATGCAGCGCTGTCGCACCCTGCTGGACAAAGACCTCATAAACACCGGCATCTACGAGTCGGCCGGCAAGCAGAGTCTGCCGCTGGTGCAGCTGGTCCAGCAGCTCCTCAGGTGCTGCTCACGTGTATTTCCTCACACTCCTCACTCATTACTTCATTGACGTGTTTGGAATTGATCTCACTACAGTTGTCGCATACAGGACTGACAGAACTAAGTATCTGTTTGACAAGGCGTGGCCGTATATCAGCCAAACCAGACTTAGGTTAGGTGGCTGCTACTTCTGTGACCAGGGGAAGGTTCAGGAAAATTATGAATCAGAAGGAATGGGAACCCTGGTTATGCCAACACATGGAAGTACATCCTCCATTGGCCTTCCAGTACTTCTGTGGTCCAGTACATCTGTGGCCTCCATGCCACAGAGCATCCCCCTCCCTCTAGGTCTGTCCAGCAGACTAACCCAGAGTGTGTGTGTGTCTCCTGGTTCCTCCTCCACCACAGGAACATGGCGTCCCAGACCATCTCCAGGCTGAAGGACGTGGCCCGCCGTATCTCAAGCTGCCAGGAGGCGGAGCAGGTGAGCAAGGAGCGCTCGGCCTCGCTGGACCTGCTGCTGCGCTTCCAGAGGCTGCTGGTCAGCAAGCTGTACCTGGGGGTCAACGGCACTGAGACCCTCAACGGATACAGTAAGACCCTCCAACACCTCTCTCTGTCCTTTCCGTTTGGATGTCCTGTGTACACTCACTGTATGATGTGGAATATAGAACATGAGTCAACACTGTAATCATTTTACAGTGTATCTATACAATAAGACTACCATGCCTATATCTTCTGTCCCTCCTACCTCTTCACTCTGTGGAAGTCTTTATTAATAAGATTATCCCCCTGATGCCTCCGTGAATCCTAGTCAATCGATTACTAGATCATTTAGTGTGAGTTCTGAGTCGTAAACGTTTCTGTGTGCATATTTTGTAGTTTTCAGTGTTTTTGTAGTTCTAACTTGTAGTTGTAAATGTGTGTGCTGCAGACCCAGAGCTGCTGGGCGTGGGGTCTCTGCTAAAGAAGTACATCTCCCTGCTGTGTACTCACATGGGGGACATCCTGCCCGTCGCCACCAGCATCGCCTCCACCGGACACAGACACTTTGCTGAGGTGTCCCGGGTCATCGAAGGAGATCTGACCGGTACTTCCATTCATTCATACACCCATTCATCTATTCAGGAGTGTGTTCATTCATAAATGCTATTTGCCATTTTGTTGACACAGTTATCCAAAGTGTCTTAAAATACTATGAGGGCATCTTTTCTTAGAGGGGCCTCCAGTGGGAATTGAACCACTAACCCTGGCAGTGTGAAGCCATGCTTTACCAGTTGAAACAGCACTCATTCATTTATTAATGTATGTATCTTTTTACCTGCTTTGTAAGTTATTTATTTAGGTACTTTTATGTATTTATTGGCCCTGTAAGACTGTATGCGTTTCCACTACGGACTATTTGGTCATTTAGACATTTAGACATCATTTGAACATTTTGGCTGGGAGTCAAACACTCTGGCTCTGTAAGCCTGGATGCATTTCCACATTATGAGCAGCATTGTTTGCATGCATTAGCACAACGCCAGGAAAAACCCAACACCAGGCTAATGTTAGTGGATGGGGGCTAACAGCTAGCCCCAGTCCACTAACATAGATTGGTGTTGTGTTTTCTAGGCGTGTTGCTCCCAGAGCTGGTGGTGTCCGTGGTGCTGGTTAACTAACATCAACATTATTGTGTTGTATCTAGGCGTGCTGCTCCCAGAGCTGGTGGTGTCCGTGGTGCTCCTCCTCACCATGGACGCGGGGCTGCTGCAGGAGACTGGCTCCATCCCCCTGCTGGCGGGGTTGCTGGAGCCCCTGGACCGCTATAACCACCTGGCCCCCGGACATGAGAGGGACGACCACGAGGACCTGGCCTGGCCTGGCATCATGGGTAAAGCAAAGGGGGCCGTGGTCACAGAGCTGTGGGAGGGGGGAGGTTGTTGTCAGGGCAACGTGATGGTTGATGAGACTATCACAGGGGGGTGGGAGTTGTCAGGGTAACGTGATGAGACTATCACAGTGGGGCAGGGGGTTGTCAGGGTAACATGATAGTGATGAGATTATCACAGTGGGGAGGGGATTGTTAGGGGAATGGGAAGTGTGGTGAGATATAGTGGAGGTCTAACTTTCACATTTATTAATGAAGTCAAACTAAAAGTCGAAATATCCAAAATACGATATTATTATGTACTTTAAGACAAGCAAAGAATGCAAAGAAAATGTCAAGATGATGTCACAACGGTCTATAGATTAAGTGGACACTAGGTGTTGTGTAACTAGCTTGGATCAAGTGTGTTTGTGTTGTAGTAACTAGCTTGGAACTAACTGTCTTGGAAAGCAACAGTGTGTGTTTGAATGTAACTAGCGTGGCTCTGCTGTGGCAGGCTCGTTCTTTACAGGTCAGAGCTCCAAGAACAACGAGGAGGTGTCCCTCATCCGCAAGGCCGACCTGGAGAACCACAACAAAGATGGCGGCTTCTGGACGGTCATCGACGGCAAGGTGTACGACATCAAGGACTTCCAGGCACAGTCTCAGTCGCTGGCCGGGAACAGCATTCTGGGTAATTTAGATGCATCAATAATCATCATGTAGATGTCATCAAATATAAGGAAATTACATTTTTTGAATGTTTACACATTATGTTTGAGCTGGACTATACTTGGCCTCTGATTCTTCATGGAATTTCTTAACAATCAGTCAACATAATTATGCAATCTAACTTAAAGCCTATCTTGATACAACCTTAATGTGGTCACGTTTGACCACTGTGGTAATGAAACATTTAGTATGATGTCACTAATGGTTAAGAGGTGCAATGATGTCACTCTGACGTTATTCATTTGTTTACCCAGAAAAGGGGATTCCTTAAGTATCTTATCTTTACTAGTTACATTTTGCTAGGGAGGACCCAGTGACAGACATTAGTCTTTAAGTGGTCTGATGTGACCTTTGTAAAAGGTCATTCAACAACATCATGACATCACTCAGACATCATCCATGCGTTTTCCTGGTTGCAGCCCAGTTTGCCACGGAGGACCCTGTGGTTGCGTTGGACGCGGCGCTGCAGTTTGAGGACACCAGGGAGTCCATGCAGGCCTTTTGCGTGGGCCAGTACATGGAGGTATGGAGCCACCCAGCTCCAGCGTCCCCTGGAGTCTGTACTGGGCTGGATAACGCTAGACTGGGGGACATTTGGATATGAGACTGGACATTTCGTTGATTGTATACATTTTTGGTCGTTAAAATAACATTCTTAGGTTTGTCCATAACATTAATGCAGTTAGGATTGAGTTTATATGTTCCTTTCGAAAGCCATAGTGATCAAAGGCCTCTATGACATCACCGATACATTTAAACTAAATACATGTCCAATTATATCTACTTGATATACTCCAGGTGTGTCCAGCCCAACATGATTTAGAGCCATAGTTTGATTAGCTCTAGTATAGCAGGGCTCTTCCTCTGTGGTGTGATGACGTGCTCCTCCACAGCCCAACCAGGAGACGGTGACCACACCGGACCTCAGCAGCCTGTCGTCCCCCCTCATCGACACGGAGAGGAACCTGGGCCTCCTGCTGGGCCTCCACGCCTCCTTCCTCACCATGAGCACCCCCCTCTCCACCATAGAGATAGAGTGTGCCAGTAAGACTACCTCAATCGACCACCTAACGCTTCCCTAGTGTAGCCAAATTCCCACGAAATTTTGGACCATTGACATAATTTTTTCCGTATTGGACCACCTGGACCATCCTGGACCAATGACGTCATTAGTCCAACTTTTCTCCTCAAACGGAGTTGATGTTGCAGAATGTGATTTTTTTTTTTTAATCCAATGCGACTTAAGTCTAATTTATGCTTCAGACACCCTGCAAACTCTTTTGTTTGTCTATTCTATCCCGGGTAGCCTCAACATGTTGTTTCTGCCCTCTCCCAGAGTGGCTCCAGTCGTCCATCTTCTCGGGGGGTCTGCAGACGAGCCAGATCCACTACAACTACAACGAGGAGAAGGACGAAGACCACTGCACCTCACCCGGGACCACCTCCCCGGACAAGGCCAAGCTGTACTCCCGCAGGCTGACCCTCAGCGACCACGCCCAGCCCTTCCTCCAGGCCATCGCAGACAACAACACCCCCGACCACACCGTCAAGGTCAGGGGTCGCTGCTTTAGAACATAACCTCCGCCTTAAGGTCATAGGTCACTGCTTTAAACCATGACCTCATCCTCTGGGTCAGAGGGCACTGCTTTAGAACATGACCTTATCATTGAGGTCAGGGGCCACTGCTGTAGAACATACAGAGTTCTACAGCAGAGGTCACTTTAGGGTCCTGGGTCCAAAACATTATCTGGAGGTTCACAAAAGCCCCCTGAAATGTAAACAGGCCTGATATGATGAATTAATTAATGCCTTAATTAATTTATGATTATTTTAAAGAAAAGAGCCCTAGGTTTTAAGACAATTTCAACTGAATGTTATTTTTAATTTTACTGCGTTAAAACATTTTTGATGTATTTTATGGAGAGCACATTGAAGGAGAGATGGAAAGACAGCATAGGAAGGTGGCAACCAAACCCGTGTAGCACAAGCGGTTTGAGCCACCAAACCACCCCTTAACTCAGGACTCAGATTAGACTCCCACCATAAATCCAGAGTGTCTTACTTTGGGGGGCGTTCTGTCTGTTCCCTTGCAGGACTTCTTGTGCCAAATCGAGCGGTGCTGTAAGCAGTACCACCTGATCACCCCCATCACCTTCCCCCTCGAGCACCCCGTGGAGGAGGTGGGCCGGCTGCTGCTCTGCTGCCTGCTCAAGCACCAGGACCTCGGTAACCTAGCAACCCAGCATCCCTGGGAGACAGCACACTGGCAACAAGGAACTAGGAGCTAAAATTAAAACAACTAAAGACAAAAATGGTTTACCATTAAAGGTCATCTGAATAGGATGATAAGATAGTCATTTATTAATCCCAGACGGGAAATATTCATATATCATATTCGTAATGACATTATTGACAGTATATGCTACATTATTGATTATTGTAACTATATACATTTTTGACCATTGTACATAAGTGAAGAAACAAAGCAGAAATTGCCATGCATGTTCTTGATCTCACTTGTTCCTGACGGTCTGAGTTCATGGACTGCTTCGTGTTTCCATCGCAGGGCATGTTGCTCTCTCGTTGGTCCACCAGTGTGCCTTGGGCGTGGACCAGACGAAGCAGCGGTCCATGCCTAAATGTGTAATCGACGTCTGCCGTATGGTGTACCAGGCCAAGTGTTCCCTCATCAAGGTATGGATATCATTCCATCAAGCACTTTACCAGTTGAGCTAGACATAAATATGTAACGTAGAGTATGGGAGTGGCATCACAGGGTTAAGGGCTGCCATTTCCGCTGGGGGGTTACCCATGTTAAGAAAGTAAATAACCACTCACAATATTGTAGAACGCTTTGGATATGCCACATATGTAAACAATAGCATCACAACACTTCCAACACACATTTGTTTTGGAATCAATGCGCAGTCGGTCAGTAAGGTGTTTGTGGACAAAAAAAGCATTGAATGGCCATACAAGTACTTCACACAACAGTGCTGTTGTTTACATTCATGGTGAGGCGCGACTCGAGGGAATAATATAGACAAAGGATATTTCAGTGAAGCCAGGGGAGACGGGGACAATGATTTAATCCCCCAGACCGATATGGTCCTAATAACAAACCACCATCGTGTGTGTGTGTGTGTGTGTGTGTGTTGTGATTCTCGCCCCAGACCCACCAGGAGCAGGGGCGCTCCTACAAGGAGGTGTGCGCGCCGGTGATCGAGCGTCTCCGCTTCCTGTTCAACGAGCTGAGGCCGGCGGCGAGCAACGACCTGTCCATCGTGTCCAAGCTGAAGCTGCTCAGCTCCCAGCCGCGCTGGAAGAAGATCACCCAGAAACTCATCAGGGACCGCCGGAAAAAGAGAGGTGGGTATTATTGTTGTTATTATCGCAAAGTGTGCTAACAATCACATTGGAAATGGTAACGATGCGCTGATATGAACAATTGATACCGATATTCATTACCTACTACAGGTCATTGCCGAAATTCAGATATTTATTTTGTCATTGTCACACATCATTTTTATTTAGGCATTAAATATACATTTTTCTTATCTGTAAAACATGTTACTCAATTTGGCCTATATCGGTTGCCGATATATTGCTGCATCCCTAATAAACATGTTATATATATATATAGACATAAAATATGTTTAAAATCAAATACTTAAACCATGATAATA
Organism: Molva molva; assembly: GCA_900323295.1. Taxonomy (NCBI): domain Eukaryota; kingdom Metazoa; phylum Chordata; class Actinopteri; order Gadiformes; family Lotidae; genus Molva; species Molva molva. The sequence goes on from OOFG01107892.1 coordinate 19,417, forward strand.
CATCCAATGCATACTTTTTTAAGATACACATTATAGTGAGTCTAATTATTGGTCTATAGCTAATAGAATGTGTATTGTGTTTTTTTCTTCTGATTGGCAGTGCCTAAGAAGTCAGAGACAGCTGACGTAGAGCAGCCAAAGATAGAGAATGAAGGGACCAATGAGGAGGAGCTTAACGTCACTGTTAGCCCCGCCCCCGCTGACAGGAAGACGTCTACTAGCAAACCAAAGGTATTCAGCCTTTATCATACATAGTCTAAAAAATTTGAATCATTATTTTTGAAGGAATTAAAAAAATCATATAGACTTATCTGTCTATACTCTTTTTTTCTTTTTTCCCTCTTTTCTTTCTCCTTTCTTTTATTCTACTTTATTTCTTTCTTTTCTTTCCTTTCCTCTTATTTGTTTTTTCTCTTTCCTTTTCCTTTGAATTATTTATAAAAAACAACTATTACATTTTTAATTGAATGATGTTATTCCCTGTGGCGGCAGCAGGACAAGTGGCAGCCCATGCTGAGCTCCGTGTCTGGGGTTCAGAAGTACCGCTGGCTGAAGCACGGCCCCCCTCACGGCCTCTACTCCCAGTCCAGCCTCATGGCCACGCTGGTGGAGTTCGCCCTCAAGGAGGAGCCCCTGGACGTGGAGAAGATGAGGAAGTGTCTGCTGAAACAGGTCAGACTAACATCCCTCCATCCCTCTTCTGTGGCCCTTCCCAAGGTTTTTCCTTGTCCTTTGGAGGGCTTAAAGTTTGGGTCGTATAATGTGAAGCCCCTTGAGACTGTAACTGTGATGAAGGGCTATACGAATAAAGTTGACTTGACTTGAAGAACCTGAGGGATGTTTCAACGACTTGCAAAGAATCATCAACGACCAGGAAATGCTATATGTATAGTTTAGCCTTTATAAATAAATCAGCGTGTCTAAGTATAGAATCTTCCTGGGTTGGCAACATGACAAAGCTATTGATCTTGGTTTCTGTAGAAGAAACGCAGGCAGGGGACTAGAGATGTAAATTGGCCTGTTGGCTAACTCTGACACATTTACATTTAAGTGTGAACTAAACTATTGATTGATGTGTACTGTGCCTGCCAAATACAGCTTCAATAAAAATACAATAAATAAATAAGCCGACTCAAAGTCCAGAAAAAGGCGGATGATGTGTGTTCTTCCTGAGCCAGATGTCTGCTGTGTGTTGTGGTCCACAGCTGGAGCGGGCGGAGGTCAGGCTGGAAGGCATCGACACCATGCTGAGGCTGGCCTCCAAGAGCTTCCTGCTGCCCTCGGTGCAGTACGCCATGCTGTGTGGCTGGCAGCGCGTCATCCCCGAGGGCACCAACATCGGGTACGCCGTCGCCACGGTTACTG
>OOFG01107896.1:0-12571 GCA_900323295.1 Molva molva
TTGTATGGTTTCTTTTCCTAGCATGGGCTTCTTACTGAACCAGAACGGGCACCTCCACGGCCACGGTCACTCCCACGGCCACGGTCACTCCCACGGTCACGGTCACTCCCACGGCCCTGTGGCCTCCCCAGCCGGCCAGCACTCTGGGTCAGGGGGCCAGCCCAAACCCCACGGCAGCCTGGCCGTCAGGGCCGCCTTCATCCACGCCCTGGGAGACCTGGTGCAGAGCGTCGGCGTGCTCATCGCCGCCTACATCGTCCGCTTCAAGGTGCCGCTGTTCATACCGGTTGCCGTGGTTACTGGGGTTGTCGATATTAGCTTGTTGCGGCGAGCAAGACGGTGTGATGTTACGTTCTCCCTTTTTGAACCGGGTGCGACGTAATCAATCATATTTCTGTTGTGTAAATGTAATGGTGAATAATCATCATAGTAGCAGTAGGAGATTGTTGTCTGCCCGAATAAGTTGAGGAAATTGAATGTCTTTGCTCTATTTCAGCCTTTTTATCTCTATTGATTTTAGAATTCTTCTATCCATCCTTTTCACCTCACAGCCAGAGTATAAATTGGCCGACCCGATCTGTACCTACATCTTCTCTGTCCTGGTCCTCTTCACGACTATCCGCATCATACGAGACACCGGCCTCATTGTGCTGGAAGGTAACGCCCTGTTTCCTTTTACCTAACATTGTCTTCAGTCTGACTTGGACACATGCTGTTGTTTGACGGTTTCATACATACATTGTCATAGACCGTTAATATGCAATAGTAATAATGAACCATTTAACCGAGACTAGGCCGCTAAGCTTTTATCATGACATCACAACACCCGGGTGATATTCTCGCTTCCTACGGCGAGAATAACCCTAGCAGGCATGTGTCCACGCGTGTCCCCATGCGGTGTGTATGCGTGGCCCAGAACCCCAAAGTGTTTGTGCTGTGTGTCTCCCAGCGGCTCCCCGGCACCTGGACGTCCAGCGGATCAGGGATGACCTGTTGAAGCTGGAGGATGTGCAGTCCGTGGACGAGCTGAACGTCTGGGCGTTGACGTCAGACAAGACCGCCGCCCTGGTGCACCTGCAGCTCCGTGAGTCCAATCAAATCGCTGCGTTCATAGGAGCTGTTTTAATTTGGGTTGATTTTGAGTGTAGCCCACTAGCGAATGTTGCTGTGGATAGGCAGCTAAGCGCCGTAGTGCTATGGAAGGGAGGAACACAGATGCTATAATGAGTGGTTCCTCAAACAAAGGCTCTGGATTTTGCTGACGCGGCACTTACATTCCGCCCATCCGTTTTCCTGCCTATTAGGGAATGCCTTTGTCCCCAGTCACATGTTAGTGATTGTTAGTGATGCCGTCATACTGCTGCCATGGCATTCATGATTTGACATCCGCACACAGTCTTTCTTCACAGTCGTGGTTATGATGCATATTTATTTATTTTGGACAGAATGATTACACATACTATAACATAAAGCTAAATGAATATCGTACTGTTGGTAAATTATGATAAGAGAACAACTAGATTCAAGTTTAACAATGTACTACCAAGATAATTACAGAAATATTTTGTTGCTGTGTGGTATTGGTTGCCTGGCTACCACACTGTTTAGATTCCATCTGGGACCATGTTGGAAAAAAGTGTTCTTACTTGATCATGTTATGGATGATAGTTTTCTTCTTTATCCATCAAAAATAATAAATCATTCAATCAGTCATGTAGGGCTGCAACGATTAGTCGATCGACAGCAAATTAACAAAATCAAATTTTGATAACGGATTAAACGTTTAAGTCATTTATCAAGTATTTATTCTCTGTGTGTGTGTGTGTGTGTGTGTGTGCATGTGTGTGTGTGTTCCCAGTGGCCTCCAGTGCCAGTAAGTGGGAGGACGTGCAGGCCAAGGCGCGCCATCTGATGCTCCACACCTACAGTGTCTCCCGGTGCACAGTACAGGTGCAGACGCATAGACAGAGAATGGCCCACACCTGCACACACTGCCACTCTTCCAGTGCCTGAACGCACACACACACACGTACACACACACGCACACACTTGTAGATTATAGATACATTAAACAATACATATCATGCAGCCACCAGGCAGAGACTACACAACAAATGGCCATGACCGGCCATGACTTTGGTACATGACTGTCACAAGGTGTCAGGTAGTCAGAAAACTACAACACATGTAGAGTCAGTCGGATGGGCAGCCCTCAGATGCATATTTGTATTTAGCGTATGGGCGGGGCCTTCCAGAGTGCAGTGTTGTGGTTCTGCGATGCAGCTGCAGGGGGGCGCTTTAAATCACCAGTAAAGCCTCGTCATTTGTGAAGGGCTCTGATAGCCATTTTCCTTTTTGTACGCAACAGTTTGATTCTCAGCAACTGATGTCACTGACATGTCATCAGCTTTTTACAGTTTAAGTCAGACCGGAGAGGGGAGGTTGGTACGTTTGTATTTTTAAAGTTTTATCTGACTAAGCATGATTCACAAGTAATATCGCATATTGCATAATAATTACTGATGGACAACACTAATTTTACTCTTTTTGTTTTTTGTTTTAAAGTTGTGTCAACAGCAATGACTAATGCCACAAGATACAATATTGTGAAATGACCCTTCAACTTCCAGCCTTTTGTTAATGCAAGCTTTGCCAAAATATTAAACTGACCCATGTTATCCCATAACTACGTTTGACAGTGTAGAACAGGCAGCTCTGAGTGACAATCAAAGTGTGGCACACTTTGAATCTGGGTTCAGGTCGCTCTGCACATGGATTTTAACATTAATGTCATGCACTTTGTACGGTATATCATAAGACCAGGTTGGTACTGCTGCACTGCAGTATTTTCACGGGGGACAGTATACCCGAGCCCTCTTAGGGTTCTTGATTCAGCCTCATTGTTCTTGTGTTAACCAGGGTCAAACAGCACTGGGTTTTTAATATGTTATAATTGCCAAGTTTTATCAATGCTGGAACATCTCTAAAATGAGGTTTTTAATGTGTTTAGGTCGCATGCTCTTACAACCTCTTCGGCGGTTGCTTCTTCGCACAATTGATCTTGTTTTGCACATTCCATGTGTTTTTTTTAACCCATTTAGATGGTACGTTACATTTGCTTCTTGTAAAAGCCTTTCAGTCATGCCTCATGATTTTTTTTAATTCTCTATGGTACCCATGAACTCTAACGTAAATAAATGATTGTAAATGGCACAAAAACTCATGGTTGATGTTTCTCTATTCTAAACACTAGAGGGAGCAGTATTACTGAAGTTCATAGACATGCATACAAAAAAACCTGACTATTGCACAAATGCACGACCATGACATCATTTTGTTATATGATCTCTTTGAAGCTTTGACAAGGGGACCAAGGGGACCAATGCTCTACTTCAGGAGATGCATGTCCTTATTCTAGTTATACGAGACAAGGAAAAACAATCAAGGTGGCTTGGTTTGGCATAAGAGCTCTTCAGAGAAAGACACTCCTCTCCACTTTCATTCAGCAGAAATAATGGTACATGTGAAGCAAAACTATACGGCTGCCCATGCCCTCTTGCCTTGAACTAGTAGCAATAAAGGGAGTCTTAGGTGTAGTTAACGCATATTGTTGTATTTATACAACAGTATACAGTATTTACTTACTGACTAAAGTCTAGTCTTCGTTAATATGTAATGTCGGTTTTCATAAAGCTCTTCATCGTTCAAGCACAATTTGTATCAATGCCTATAATACCATCGTAGCTTATGCTACATGGAATATAGTTATCTGATTAGAGGAAGGGTAGGCGATTTATTTTAGAAGCAGAGCGGGGAGGGGACGTTTCTGCTGTGTTTAGTTTCAAAATCTTGCCCTCTTCTGCTCTTTTAAACCCTCAAACAACCCTACAACCCTACAGCACCTTTTAACGTGATTCAAAAGGTGCAACGATGAGAGGATGACACAGAGACAGTCGGCCAAAAGGTTGCCTCCGCCCAGTATTCAAACTGATCAACAGATAGCACTCAAGTCAAACGGTGATACTATTCTTCTCCACTTTAAGATTGGAGATTAGGCCAGGAAGAGGATTTTCTATTGGTAATAAATGAATAACCACAAACCCCTGGTGGGCAAGTGAGTGCACTTATGCTTCCGAGTTGGAAGTACTGACTAGAGCTGCTCTCAGCTAATGGGGATCCCTTCAATAAACAACAACATGTACAGCATGGACCATCTGTAGATCCGTAGATCCAAGCCCAAGCTAAAGAAAACTTCATAGAATAAATCATAGATTTAGGTACAGTAGGTATGTATTTTGGTTTTTTTTAGGTTATTTGAATCTGGCTGTGGTGATGACTGGACCATTTTTTTCTGAACTAAATCATTGCTATAGAAAACCTACAGAGATATAAACAGAACACAATACTAACATAACACACGATATTGTAGCGAGCGGCAAGGGAATAACCAGACGTGAGCCCAGGGTTACCAGTGCATCACAACTCCCCTGCCCCATACAGCGCACGACTACGGGGGTCGCCTTTATTTGAACAGACACAGAACAAGTGAACACCGCACCATATACCCCCCGGACATAAGTGCCACGGTGCAGGTGTCGCTCCAGCCGACCCCACCTGTCACCGAGGTGCAACCCCCCCCATCACACACACACACATTTGCCGAGGCGAACAAGAACCAGGAGGGCGCTATTAGTCCAAACAGTCCGGTGGCCCGACCCGTCCCATAAGTCCTTGCGGCAATCCGGAACAAGGTAGTAGTAATAATGTAAGTAATGCGTAGTAATAAATATTGTGGCAATCACAGCCGTGATCGCCACAATATTTATTACTACGCACGGATTCCGTTTGATAGAAGCAGCAGAAGCAGTGTTCAAAAGAGATATGACTGTTGATATCAGTCAATATAAATAATAATACATAAACGAAACATCATTACAAAAATACATATATTCTTCGTCATGGAAAAGAAAAAATCTTTTTTTCTGACAATTATTTTAATTTTGTTGTATTACATTTACATTTTATAACAAATGACGGGAAAAGGAACGATAATCTACTTGGTGAGGCTCTTAACGTGCTCCAGCTCTGCAATGGGCCTCCACTGCTGGTTTATGGTGTGCAGCTGCATAAAAACAAGGTCAGTAACACGTGTGAGTATCAACACTGACGTCATCATCGGCCGAGAGAATTAGTGATAGCTGCCTGAGTGACTCAGCAGTTTATGATTGGCCTGTTGCTTTTTTTTTTTTAATGCAATAGTGAATTGGCAGATTACATTGACATGGGTTTAAAATCAAAAACTACCTTCGATTCAATATACTTACCTTTTGTGGTTTTGATGGATCCAATCGCTCCCATGGTTCCGGGTTACTAGTCTTGTTTAAACTTAAAAACAAAAAAATAATAATAATAAAAATAAGCTTTTGGATAAATGCAATATTATCCAAAAGCGTTGAAGACTGGATATATTGATATATTACATTGTGACATTTGTTATTTTCATTATTGTGAATAATAACAATTTAGAAAATGAGAAGGCTGTCTAAAAGCAAATAAATAACTCACATGACATCAGGTTTGGTGAGAAGGAAGTATAAAGAAACAGCCGGAGCACCTAAGGCAGCAAATGCCATTATGCCGACCAGAGGAATCAGCTAGGAAACAGCAACAGGAGCCGATGATTATCAGTGTTGACATACACAGACGCATTACATGTAATACATATCAAATAGTACAAGTTCCAAACAAAAAACTGCAGACAACCAACCTCCTTTCTCTTCCTCAACATTTGGATTATTCCAAACATTTTTGTCTTTTTTGTCTTCAGAACCTAAACAACATTACATTTCACTATGTTGTCATTGCAACGATATAATGTGATGTCATGTCAGCATCCATCAAAATGCAGGCGCAGGTTCTGTGTGTAGCTGCATGCGTCAGGTCTCACCTGTTGCAGGGTGTCTTGATGATTCTGAATGAGGCTCAGTTGTCTGATGTAGTCTACACTAGCGACGCTACGAGCGCCCAGGCACGTCCACACACACATAACTTCCTGTCTGGTAAGTCAATGGTGGAGGCTGATACTAAATGTGATTGAACTTGGCTCGTGTTCAACCTTTCTCTCAGTTAATACTGCCCTCTTCTGTCCCTGTTGGTTAAATGTGTCATGTTCTATTTGATTGAGGTTATAATGATTTCAGTGTTGTAGACAAAATGGTCACTGGATTGTTCCTATGCATCTAGTGTGATGGTCAGGGTGAATTCCGCATAACGTGTCTCAAACATGAAAACAAATGTTTAAGATGGCAGGACAAATGAGAGACCGCTTCGAGGGACACATGTTTTTGACTTTATTCCAACAAGGAAGTACATAAAATCAAATCTAAACTGTCACTCGTCACGAGAGCGGTGTCTGGTATGTGTGGATCTGTTGGGCTGTGAGGGAGGGGCTCATTGTGTCCAGAGACTTCAAAAAGTTTGTGTGTTTAATGGAACATGCGCCCATGCCCTCGTCTTGAAGAGTCAATAGAGCGGCCTGCAGAATAAGGGAATCATTTTAAAAGTAATAAAGTAATTAAAAAATAATATAGGATTCAAATGATAAATTGGGAGGTGTGGGAATAGTATAAGAAATACACATAAATAACGATGCAGCATTCTTGGTGCAAAACAACCTACCTCTTTGCATAGTTTTTCCAGGTCTGCTCCAGAGTAAAGCTCTGTCTTGGCAGCCAGTTCTTCCAAACACACATCATCGTCGACGGGCATTGTTCCTGTGCACACCCTCAGGATGGCAAGGCGAGCCTACAGACACACACATTATTATACAGTATTATTTATTATTACACATATGAAACATGTTGTTGGGCTCCTCACATCAATACATGTCTCCAGGCAACATGGCAAAGCGAAAGAGTGCTCCTCTCAAACCAACAGGGTAGGATTTCGGACATCATCTCCAAAAAAAAATATGTGATTGGTAAAGAGAAGAGAAACTGCTACGAGATCCCTTACCTCTCGGTCAGGTGGAGGGACATATATGATCTGGTCTAGTCTTCCAGGCCTTAGGAGCGCGCTGTCCAGGGAGTCTGGTCGGTTTGTAGCTGCTATGATCATCACGTCTTTGTTGCAGACCTCTTGGTAATCCAATTTCTGTAAAAAAAAAAAAAGAAAAAAGACACTCATGATCATGAACCTCATGAACCTCATGATCACATCTGCATTTGATGAAAAAAATTATAATTGAAAAACTTTTTTTATTTGTATGACCTGTTGATTCGTAGGACTCTCCTCCACCCCCTCTGCCTGTAGAACCCTCTCTGTCCCTCGTCTCTCCAAGGTCTTAAAGCCCACCCCGTCCAGCTCATTCAGGAGCACGGAAAGGAGGCGAGTCTGCACGCTGTTAGGCGACTGACTGCCGGACCGTGAGCCAATCACAGTGTCAATCTCGTCAAGGAACAGGATGCAAGGTGTGCAGGCCCGCGCCTGCTGAAACAGCTATTTACACACACACACACACACACACACACAGGTAAATAGCTGACAGCGAAATGCAGACCGCATGCAGAGAGGTGATGCGTTAAGGAGACGGATGGGTACCTGTGCGAGAGCCCTCTCGGAGTCGCCCACATAGGGAGAGTAGAGGTCGGCCCCGCTGACGGATAGGAAGGAGCAGTGGGAGGCGGCGGCCGCGGCCCTCACCAGGGTGGTCTTGGCACAGCCTGGGGGTCCGTAGAGCAGCACCCCCCGTGGGCGACTCAGGCCCAGGCGCATGAAGGCGTCGGGGTGCTTCATTGGCCACTCAATGCTCTTGATGAACGAAACGCAAGTTAAGCACAGAGTATTAAACAGAAACATGCTTAGTGCTCACTCAGAGGTGCAGTCAGCTGGATAGAAAGAGTGGTCTTCATAGACATTCTTTGAAAAATGTACAAGACCAGATACAAAAACTCCTACTTGGTGAAAATATAAATACAGCACAGCTGGCAGGAGAGTTTATATCAGCATGTCACAGCGAAATAAATGTTTCCTTATGAAAAAGATGGAATGCAAGAGTCATATAGTCACATATGTCATCGATTGTGTGTATGTATCTTTGTATTGTACAATAAGTCTATGCATTGAATGTTATCATTCTGTATATATATTTACTTACATTACATTATCTACTAATTTATCTACATATTTATTTCCATGCTTTGGCAACACTTTTTTTCCTTTTAAATGTCATGCCAATAAAGCTTTATTGAATTGAATTGAATTGAGTGATCCAGAGAGAAAGATAATTTCCTTGTTGGTGTTCAAGAGGCCACCGTCTCAGTGTCTATTGAGTAATTCTAATTCCTGAAACCTCAGCAGTTCAACAGGCCATATCGGAGCGTGTCACAGCATACCTGTATGAGTTTCAGTTTGACGTCTTGCAGGCCTCCTATCTGCTCCCATGAGACCGGGGACAAGTCCGTCCTGCCCAGGCTGCTCCGCAGACAGGAAGGAAGCACTGTCTTCACTGCTTGCTGGAAGTGACTCATATCTATTTCCTGCCCACCAGATCTCTGCAAGGCCGCAAAGGAAGAATCACAAGAAAAATTCCTTGTTTTTTTAAATCCGCCCTCTGTAAGAAACAAAGGGTACTTAGTTTTGCGCTTCAATGCGTTTCCCATTGCGTACCTGCGCGTCCTGTCGGATGGCGCACATGGCCGCCTCTCTGCACAGGGCTCCGAGGTCCGCCCCCACGTATCCAACAGTTCTTTGAGCAAGCTCGGCCATGTCCACACTGGGGGCCACCGGCATCCTCTCACACAGCACACCCAGGATGGCCTTCCTCTGCTGCAGGGTGGGCGCTCCGATGATCACCTGAGGCAAAGAAATATGGTTTTTATTTATGTCTTTTCTGACACTGCTGTAACGTTGTGGTCAGAGCTGGGTGACCATTCTTATTATATAGTGATTAAACCCTTTAACGTTGTTTTTGTTAATAGTAGTAGTAGTAGTAGTGGTATTGGTACTAGCACTACATTTAGTAGTAGAAGTATAGTAATAGTAGTAGTAGTAGTAGTAGGATTAGTAATCCAGAGGACAGAGTCCCTGTATCTTTGGTCTCCACACCTCTCGGTCGAACCTCCCTGGCCTGCGCAGGGCGGGGTCCAGGCTGTCCGGCTGGTTGGTGGCTCCGACGATGAGGAAGCGATCCGACTGGTTCATCCCGTCCATCAGGGTGAGGAGCTGGGCCACCACGCGGTTCTCCGGTGCAGACGAGCCCGTCCTCCTCGGACACAGGGAGTCCACCTCGTCCAGGAACAAGACGCACGGGCCCTCTTCTGCCTCGGCCCGGGCCCGCGCGAACACGGCCCGCAGCGCCCCCTCGCTCTCGCCGGGCCGCGACCCCACCACCTGCAGAGAGAGGTTGTTACCAAGCTGGTTGAGTTGCATTTTATATTGGTTTACATTTGAATGACTGTTTTCAAGTTCAACCAAATTGAGGCACCAGCTCCTACCAATAATCCTGGAAGTTAATTCCACTAGCCTAGCTGTGTGGTCATAAAAAGAAATGTGAACTTGAACATTGTCATGTAATATTATTACATATCACAGCAATGTATGCAGTGAGTGAATGTTTAATTTCAATAATCCTTACCTCTGGTCCCCTGACCACCACTAGGCTGGCTCCCACCTCCCCCACCACTTTGCGCACCAGTTGGGTCTTCCCCACGCCGGGAGGCCCGGCCAGGAGCACCCCTCTGGGGCAGGACACGCCCAGGGATCTCAGGGTACCCGGGTAGAGCAGTGGCAGCTCCAACATCTCTCGCAGGGACGCACACACCTGCAGCAAGGTGCAAAGGACAATAGAGACGAGTGTTACATAAAAAACGTTCTCAATGTTGATTATGTTTAGAATTTTAGCACACTATATTTGTTCATAATGGTAAAATTAAATGTAATGAGATGTGATGAACAAGTAGCTTCAATAGTAAAATAACTTCAGGAAGTCATAACTGTTTCTTTGCAGAAGCCTTTTGCATTCAAGCTCAATCTTAAATGGGGCTCACCTATCTGCCTATTTTACATTTTGTATGTCTAATGCCACTGACCTCGTCGAGCCCACCCAGTGGATCCACGGGCTGGTCTCGCAGCTGCCTTTGGAAGTGTCTTTGTGTCTGGGTTCCCACTAGGTCCACGCTGGTCTTGGCTGTGACCAGTCCAGCATCAGCACAATCTGGGCTGACTTCCTCAACGACAACGTATTTAATTTCTGCGTCCCAATCCTCAACGTTGATGACGTGTTTCTTCCGCACGTAAACACCTTTCATCATGTCCTTCACAAGTTCACTGATGATGTGTGGAGGCGTGTTTTTCCTAAAGTCTACACTCTGGACAACCACAGTGACCTTAATGTGTCTCAGTTTGGAGCAGGTTAGAGGTGTGAGCTGACTGGGACCGAGGGAGAGCTTAAGAGATGGTTGAGCTATCAGATTTGGAGAGACACATTTCAGATCGAACTGAATGAAGCCCTCGGTCAGGTCACTTCTGGGCCAGGCGGTACATAAGCATGTTCCACTCGCTATAGACACAAGCAGAGGAGAGCCCAAATTGAGTCCATGGGTTGACATCAAGCCTAAGCCCATTCTGCATCTTTGACTCCCACGATCTGCTGAATCCTGGGTTAAAACTCGGAGAGACATTCTTCGTAACTCGTCAGAGTTCACTAATAACACAAAAGTCAGAGAGACCACATTGCTGATTAGCTGAAGCGGTAAATAACGTTATAACACTTGTATTTGCGGTATCAAGTCTTAAAGTCAACCATACAACTATGTGTTGTAGTTTGTCCTTATAACGTTGAAGCTAACGTCGCATGCTATAAATCTGGACAACCACTGTAAAATGCTCACCGGCAGATGTGTTTAAATCTGAAACTGTATAATAGTGTTGTAGTATGACACTTTTAATCAAAGTGGATACGTTTCGAGTAAAAGCCGACGGTAAAAGCATGGCAACTGTTTACAAAAATACATGTGTCGTGAAAAAGTCGATGGCCAACCAAAACAATTTCCTGTCCTGACGATTACAGCACGCCCAGTATAGATTACAAGCCCAGCGTTTACAGCAATTGTAAAAAATAAAAAAAAACGACAATCTTTATTACGGTACTTTGGATAGCACATAAAGTATTTTATTATAATAATATAATGCTATTAACAAAAAGCATGCCTTATTTCGTATTCTACGAGGCCTGTAAAACGAAGGGCGCAGCTATAGCCGCCCATCAACATGTTGGTCGTAGTACATAGTAAATTATGCCGCGATCCAAGCGTGTAGATTTTATGATCGGCGTTATGATAATACTTATTCCAGATATGCAATAAGCCATCTTAAACTTGTCCACATAATATTTCAATATTTTACAATATTTGTCAGATTGCAATACATATTTTTGCTCTCTAATAACTGCCGATTGGAAAATATATATTTTTCGGCTTAGTTTTAGTCAACTACTGTAATTGGTCAAGGCAACTCATATAAGAATACATTTTTTTGGTATCCACCGTAGGATTTACATTCCACATTCAGTCATAATAACCATAACCTAAAGCTCATCGGGTGCACCTAACTTCATACATTTCATACATTAATCGTATAATCATAAATATAAGGAAGAAATTCGAGGTTAAAATAGTTTTGAATGCGCCATGACTCTTTGGCGTCACCTTGTGTACAGGAAAAATAAATGCCACACACATTTGACCTACAATGCTTTTGCATTCAGCTCTGAATATATTTCTAGTTCATGGGACATTTACGTTTCAGTTTTTCAACGCATGTCTTATGTGATGAGCCACTAGTAAGTCCACAAAATATATATTTTTATTAAAAACGAACTATACGTTTAAAAAGCAATTTCAACAACCTACTTGAATACATTTTCGTCACTGATTAAAATCACGAAAAGGTTGAATCACGTGTCACTCTAGTGATAGTCAAATAATGCCGCGATATCCAAGTCGACTGTTGTGAAGGTCATCCTTACAGGCAAACAACAGGGCAGGCTTGATATGGGTCAGGTGATCTAGATGTGACACTTGTTGGATACTGAGCAGGAAAAGTTTGGTTGGCATGCAAAACTTATTGTTCAGACTAGTCTGATTGACTGCTATAAACCTGTGATATTATGAAACTTGAATTATTTGAATTAATAACGTAACAAGGGAGAATACTCACCAAAAGTAGTAAGTATGCATGGATTTAAGAATTCATTAATGGATTAATAAATAATGGATGCCAAAAACTGTAAAACACTGCAGATTGATAGTGCAGTGTGTGTGTATGTCTGTGTGTGTGTTGTATGAGAGAGAGAGAGAGAGAGAGAGAGAGAGAGAGAGAGAGAGAGAGAGAGACTGTGACAATATGTTAAGCTTTGTTTAGGTCTAACGAATCCACAACTTTTAAACTGATCTCTCTCTCTGTTCTTCCCCCCTTCTCCCACCCAGCAAACAGAGGGCTGTCTTGGCACAGACTCCCCAGCGCCGTCATATTCCAAGATCTCGCGGAACAAATTTGTAGTGTGTAATCAACC
>OOFG01107896.1:13269-34080 GCA_900323295.1 Molva molva
GAGCCAGCGGGTTGACAGTGCTGAGCGTCGGAGCAGGAACTGGTCAGCCATGTCGAGGCTAGTGCGTTGCGTCTGCACCTCTTCTGCCACGCTGCTCCAGCAAGGCGTTCGATGGAAAGTACCTTCGGGGAAGAGGGCCTTCAGAACCTTCCCTGCTCTGTGGGACCTCAAGGCCCCCCAAGGTAGGAGCTGACCGTAACCTTCCAGCACGCCTGCTAGAGGACAACCGTCCCTGTTTTTTTCTTGGGCTGGCTTACGGTTCTCCTAGCTTTGACCGCGGCCTAGGAATCCAAGCATTCACTTTAGGAACAGCCACTCCTTGCCGGACGAGTGGAACTCTATTCCCGTAGTTCTGGTCTTCAGAATCTTGTTGAAGATGGTAGCTCACTAGAGGAAAGCAGTGCTATATTTGGTCGCCTGCCATGCGTTGTGCTCCACTGTCTCCAGCTGCTAAAGAGTGAAAGCACAGGAGAGGTCAGATAAAGGTGAACGTGGGTCTGGTGTCTCTGTTGTCGAGTTGTGTCCTCAGGCACCGCTCCTGAGTGTCAAGGTCATTCGCTGGGAGCTAGTCACACAGTGGTCTGTGTGTTTTGTATACGTTTTACCATTTTTACTTTTCCACCATGAGCACGCCTAAGAGTGCAGGCCTCTCCGGTAATGTTGGCTGGTTGGCTGCCAGCCAAGCGGCTGCTAATACCGTCTCTATGGCGGCGAGGTCAACACACCGTGTATGGACAGATATGTGAAATCTGACACTGTTCCTATGCCTCAGTGCATGCATGCATGGTCCCCTAGTAAAATGGAGAACATGTGGATATATAGTTATTCAGAGCTAACTGTTGCCTGAAAGCTTAAGTATGTATATTGTTCTGGTGTTATGCTACAGTTCAATTTGAAAATCCTGAGTAAATTTGAGTTATTTCTTTAAATCTCTGTTGATAACGCAGTGCCATGTTTGTACTGTAGACTCTGGAGATTCAAGTGTATGTGTGTGTGTGTGTTTGTGTCTGCGTGTGTGTGTGTGCATGTGTCTGTGTGTGTGTGTGTGTGTGTTGTTCTGATGTCTGAATTCAGGCGTCCTGTATAAGGACCTGGTGGTAGGAGTTCCTAAAGAGACGTTCCACAATGAGCGGCGCGTGGCCCTGTCCCCAGCGGGGGTCCAGGCGCTGGTCAAGCAGGGCTTCCAGGTGCAGGTGGAGAGTGGCGCTGGAGAAGAGTCCCAGTTCTCTGACCTCCAGTACAAAGAGGCCGGAGCCTCCATCACAGATACCCAGGGGGCCTTCAGCTCAGACCTGGTCCTCAAGGTTAGAGGAGCGCCAGTCGCACCTGCCATTCTGATGTGATCAAGGGCTGAGTGCTTTGTGTGCTGTGCAAATAGGTTTTCTTACAAGGTTAATATGTTACATCAAACAATAAGACCCCATGCAAACTTTGCATCGAGCTTGAGACTTGAAATTGGAACGCAGAGACCCATGTACCTCTTCATTAGAAGAAAAAAAAAGTGCCTGTCTTCCATTGTCAAGCCTATCTGTGTAATACCCCAGGTTCGTGCGCCTGGGTTGACTGAGATTGATCTCCTGAAACCTAAGTCCACACTGGTGAGCTTCATCTATCCAGCTCAGAACCCTGAGCTGATGCAGAGGCTATCAGAGAGAGAGAGCAACGTGCTGGCCATGGACCAGGTGCCCAGAGTCACCATCGCACAGGGCTTCGACGCACTGAGCTCCATGGCCAACATTGCTGGGTAGGAAATAAAGCTGTACTTTTCACTGAGTTTCATTCTGCAACTGTATCCCACTTGTCTCAAAAGCCCACACACAGTGCTCTTCATGTACCCCCCAAGTAAATGATCCACAATTAACCACATTGATGACATTCTTCACTTCAAAATAGTGTTAATCTCTCAAGAAATATCTGACCCAGTGGTGAACATAGACTGGGTGGATACTGACTTAAACACACAGGTCAATGGAGCATTGCAGTGGTCTTTATGTGACATGACTGTCTCTTCGTGTAGATACAAGGCCGTGGTTCTGGCAGCAAACAATTTTGGCAGGTTCTTCACGGGCCAGATTACAGCAGCAGGCAAAGTACCCCCGGCCAAGGTAACTGGTTTTCATCCCAATATTTCATCAACATGTATTTGATCTATGCTATGCTATATGCAATCTTGGTTTGATATCCTTATCCATGCTATTCTGTGGGACCTTCAGCTTCCCACCTTCTGTTTTTATCTTTTTATCTTTATATCTTTTATCGTACTACCTACCTAAAATTGGTGTTGTTGTCCATTCTTTGGCTATGCTAGGTGCTGGTTATCGGAGGTGGAGTTGCTGGTTTAGCAGCAGCTGGTGCCGCCAAGTCAATGGGCGCCATAGTTCGAGGATTCGACACCAGGTATTTAACATTCACAAAGTTAACTTCTGGCTCAGTCATCATCTGTGTAGTCTCACAAATAAGAATTTAGATTTATATTCTAAAGATAATGGAAAGTCTGACAGCAGACAAGCTCAAATCTGGGTGAACAAAACCGGCGTTTTTACTTTCTTTCATACTCATATTTATTTTGACTAATAATGTTGCTGGAGGTGGGGACCTGTAAACGATTAATACAAACTGTACAGTGTAGACAGGTTACTGTAGAACAACACTTATTAAAATCACGTCTGAAAGTTTCATCTACTCGGACAAATATGTTTCCCTTCGGTAGAACATCTCCTTAACGAAACAGGAAACAAGGCGTAACTCCGCCCCTTTTACTATTTGGTTTCCGGCCGCAGCTGTGTGCCGTTTCCCCTTTCTCCCCATTCTGCTATATCATAGTAGGACTACTTGACATGAGATTATCATCTGTGTGACTCTAACTGAACTTGGCGGTTTATGAAGATCAACACCGGTCGTGACATTGACATACATGAATGAGACCCCAAAGATGACCTCCGTTGACCTTTGTAGACCAGCAGCTTTGGAGCAATTCAAGTCGTTTGGGGCGGAGCCTCTCGAAGTTCACATCCAGGAGTCTGGGGACGGCGTGGGTGGCTATGCCAAGGAGATGTCCAAGGAGTTCATCGATGCCGAGATGGCTCTGTTCGCAAAGCAGTGCAAAGAGGTGGACATTCTCATCAGCACTGCACTTATCCCAGGTGAGTTTCCTCCTTCCTGGTGACCTGGCGTTTTTGTCTGACAGATGTCTATTTAGTTCATGTATGAATATAAAAGTAATGTATCCACCAAGTGGCGATACAAAATGATACATAACTCAATATCAGCTCTGACTGAGTTTTAGGTTTTTGGTTGTGTCAAAATTCAATAGCTCAAAACACTACACAATTCTCAATATTATCCTCAGTCAACCCTCAGTCTTTATTTACAAAATACAGCCAGTATTTTAGTCTGTTAATATAATGTGTATTAATTACATAAAATACTAATTAATAATGTATGGCAGTTTGCATCGTCATTGACTAATATAATAAATTATGTATATCTCATCGGCTAGTTTGTTGTACTCAACAAACTTTGACTTAAAACAAGATGAATCTGTAGTGTTCTCTTCAAAAACCAATGTCCTCCTGACTGATTTGTACCTAGACATCTGAAAATGTCCTGCTTGTCTCACGGAATGGTGCAGGCAAGCGCGCTCCCATCCTGATCAAGAAGGAGTTTGTGGAGTCCATGAAGGAAGGCTCCGTGGTGGTGGACCTGGCTGCGGAGGCGGGGGGCAACATTGAGACCACCAGGCCTGGAGAGCTTTATGTTCACAAAGTATGCAGCTTGGCTGTGCAATACCGCATTATTGTGTTACATTTGATGACTTGTTGTGATATTGTATATGTTGTATGGTTGTTTTCTTAAACCAGGGTGTAACACACATCGGCTTCACGGACCTGCCCAGCCGCATGCCTACGCAGGCCAGCACCCTGTACTCCAACAACGTTCTGAAACTGCTCAAGGCCATCAGCCCAGACAAGGAATACTTCCATTATGTGCCCAAAGAGGAGTTTGACTATGGCACCGTGGACCATGTGATCCGCGGGACTCTTGTAATGCAGGTAGGCCTTTATTATAGCTTGAAGAGGTTAACTACCGCCATCTTGCTCTTGACCTTACGGTGTACCAACGAGCACACATCACGATCTGGGAGGAAAATGTTATGACGTTTTCAAAACACTACTTTTCAGGAATTTGGTCTTTGAACCATTTGTTTATATGCAGGAAAACATGGCAACCACAGCCGTATATATCAGTTTACTCATTCTTAAACTAAGCATTATTCAGGGTTCTTAAAAAAAAGACCAATTGATCTTCTGCAGAACCACTGGTAACTACTAGTGCATGATTGCTGTTTGTTTAGTGTAATCTCCTGTGTTCTTCATGTCGCTTTCTCACGCACAGAAGTGGAGACCCCACATCATCACGGTGCTAAGTCTCTCACACACACCGGTTCTCCTCCCGTTGTCTTAACAGGACGGCAAGAACATGTTCCCCTCCCCGTTGCCCAAGACCCTGCCACCTCCCCCGGTCAAGCAGCAGAGCGTGGCCGAGCTGAAGGCTGCGAAGGCAGCTGAGGTCTCTCCCTTCAGCCTCACCATGAAGAACGCTGGCATTTACACCACAGGTCAGCTACCATAGCCTCACCATGACCAACGCAGGCATTTACACCACAGGTCAGCTACCATAGCCTCACCATGACCAACGCTGGCATTTACACCACAGGTCAGCTACCGTAGCCTCACCATGACCACAGACATTTACACCACAGGTCAGATATGGTAGCCTCACCATGACCACAGACATTTACACCACAGGTCAGCTACCGTAGCCTCACCATGACCAATGCTGGCATTTACACCACAGGTCAGCTACCGTAGCCTTACCGTAACCAACGCAGGCATTTACACCACAGGTCAGCTACCGTAGCCACACTATGACCAACGGGGGCATTTACACCACAGGTCAGCTACCGTAGCCTCACCATGACCACAGACATTTACACCACAGGTCAGCTATTGTAGCCTCACCATGACCACAGACATTTACACCACAGGTCAGCTACCGTAGCCTCAGCGTGACCAACGGGGGCATTTACACCACAGGTCAGATATGGTAGCCACACCATGACCAACCGGGGCATTTACACCACAGGTCAGCTACGGTAGTCACCCTATGAGCAACGGGGGTCTTTACATCACAGGAGAGAAAAGGTATAGCTGCAACTATTGATTTATTATTAATATCGACTAGGTGGCCGATTTATTTAAAGAAATTACCCGACAGAGGTCACCTTTGCGCTAACCTGATGTGGAAGAGATGTGAATACACATGGAGTGGTTACTCAATACTGTCACTAATGATTCATTGGACAATTCATTTTGCAATTAGTTGTCTTTAATTGATCTGTGGTCGAAAGAAGGTTCATGACGACATTGAGTTGTGTGTTATGTTAGGTCTGTCCACCTGTCTGGCTCTTGGCATAGTGGCTCCAAACGCGGCTTTCACCCAGATGGTGACGACGTTCGGCCTGGCAGGCATTGTGGGATACCACACGGTGTGGGGCGTGACCCCTGCACTGCACTCACCGCTCATGTCCGTCACCAACGCCATCTCAGGTGAGGCTCACAGGAACACTGGGATGGTAACGGGTTCCACGGCATCCATATTGAATCACTATATGTTTATGAATCCAAAATCACATAGGTTGATTACATTCATGTTGAGGGTAACTCCAGGTTTCAGGTTAAACTAAAGAAGCATTTTCATCTTCAAATATTGTACACATACAATATATTTTAATTTCATCGCCGTGTGATACCAATTAAAGTCATAAACATTGCCCAGCCTTTGTTTCAGATGCCATGAGATCCCATTTATATGCAGATGTATTTATTAGGATAAACCCCTTGAGATGTACAATCTTGTTTTCGGGGAGGTTCCAACATTTATCACAATCACTACATAACAACAGAATAGTGGAAAACATACATACAATTATAAATACGCAACATACAGACAGACAACAAAGACAAACCACATAAATAACTCATAAAACATTTCAACCACAAGGTGGCCACAGCGGCACATGAAAGATAAACAGTAGTGCGAATGGATCGCCAAATACAATCAGGTAATCATTCATTGATAACAAGAGCAGTCCATCTCAAAGTAAGAAGACGGGGCATTCTTAAATATACCAAGTGATGGAGATAATATCAATAGGTAAATTATTACCAATTTGCCAATTGTTTTCTTAGCACAAGCGACAGACTTATAAAGCTGAGCAGTGTGCCTAACTTGATCATTTGAGGTAAAAGGTACAAGATACTGTTGTAAATATGGTGGATAATTGACATAAATACATTTAAATATAAGTTAAAGCCACTGAATTTTTCTTCTCACATTTAGAGATGGCCATTTAAGTGCATCATACATTGTACAGTGATGAGTGAGGAAAGGAAAAATGCATATTATATGCAATGTTAAGCGGAACAAGGTGCGATTTGGTGGTCAAAATGCTTGGGCACTAGATAAAGAGTCGTGTAGTATTGTAACGCAGCTCTTATTTGATTAATAGAGAATAATTAATAATAGAATGTTTATCTGATGTATTAATAATGATTTTTGATTTTGATCTAGAATTGCATAGGGTTCTTCAAATCACGAGTGAGACATTCTTTATAGTAGTTAGATTTTGCACTATGGTTTTAACTCATATTTCTCAGTGACCTGTATACTTTCCGATCAGCATTATCCCTTTGTCTGATGGAATGTTGACCATGTCCCTCTGTCTAAAGAAACTAATATGTTCGGGGTTGATCCAAGGGAGATGTTTACCCTTGAACTGTTCTAAGGAGCATGTTTGTCCACAACCTCAATGAACTCAGTATACAGAAAATCCCAGGCATTGTGTACATTAGGTACTAATTGTTATCTGTCCCATTTAATTCAAATCATTAATAAATAAATAAATAAATAACAAATAAAAAATGAATTACATTTCTTGTAATCAGACAATATATTATTGTCTGATTTCGATAAGCTTTGGTGGGGATTAAGGTAGTTTGATTTTCCATACACAGTAGACTATCAAGTGGTTGCTGAAGCCATCAGACACAGCACCTGCCTTTGAGATTCTATCTGGGTGTGAAACGAGTATCCAGTCAAGCAGAGATTGTGTTTGATAACTAGTGTTGCGGTAATATTGTTGGTATATAGCTTTCCTGGGACTTTTTCCTTTATTTTCTGAGAGTTCCTGAAGAAGGACTACTATGTAATAAAAATCCATATTTCTCTCCTCTGCCTGTGGTTCTCAGGACTGACGGCAGTAGGAGGTCTGGTCCTGATGGGGGGTGCTCTCACCCCGTCCAGCCTACCTGAAAGTCTGGCTCTGGCCGCCGCGTTCGTGTCCTCCATCAACATTGCTGGTCTGAACTCACAACGCATACTTTAAACACTAAGGGGGAGAAAGCCATGCGTTTTTCCATATTCTAGCGTTCTTTTGCCATTCGTCTGCCTTGATCCCCGCAGATGATTGTCTTGTACTGTTTGGCAGGTGGTTTTATGATCACCCAGAGGATGTTGGACATGTTCAAGCGGCCCACAGACCCACCGGAGTACAACTACCTGTACGTCCTGCCGGGGGCGGCCTTCATCGGGGGATACGGAGCCTCTGTTGCCGCTGGGTACAACATTGAGCAGGTACTGGTGTGTTGAGCTACTCGCTAACCATGTGCCTGAACATACATTCATTCTTTCATTCATTCATTCATTCAGTCTCTGAGCGCATTACACATTGCTTATTGAGCGTGTCATTGATTTGTGTTGGACGTGGCTGTAGATGGTGTACCTGGGCTCTGGGATGTGCTGTGTTGGGGCACTGGCCGGCCTGTCCGCCCAGCGCACCAGTCGCCTGGGGAATACCCTGGGCATGATGGGGGTAGCAGGGGGTATCGCTGCCACCTTAGGGGGCCTCAAACCCTCCCCAGAGCTGCTGTCTCAGATGTCTCTGGCGATGGCCACCGGTGGAACCCTGGGTACGTATAGATTATGCTCTGTGTCATCTTTGAGATATTCTGTCCTTTTTCAGGCCCAATTTCATTGAACATAATTTGATGTTGTCTTCAATTGTGTGACTCAAATGTTTTTTGAGACACATTTGACAGTTTTTATTTTGAGGTTTTTGTTCAAATAAGATTTTTAAATGAGGGCAGGAACCAGCAACACTGACTAGATGGTTTTCGTTACCAAAAGTTTATATTCACAGTTCAATTCAACAATTGTTATAAATTCGAGTTTCTTTCATTTTGCCCAAGTTGAACAGAGTGTTGGGCATCGTGATTTCTTCAAAGCTCAACCTCGATTTTGTTTATAAGACGGCAAGATCAAGATAAATGTCTTTCACACTTTTCTTCATAATTTTGTGGGCCTTTGAAGAATGGGCAAACATAACAACGCGCAACATGACAACTCATCAGTCATCCTGTCGAGGCTAGATGAGATATCTTTCATGTCTGCATTTTCTGTGCATTTTAATGGACATATGATCAATTGTATTACAATGCAAGCATGCCAAAGCATTGTGAATATTTGTAGTGTGAAATTGGTAATCCTATCCTTTTCGAGAAAACAGCTATTTCCCTTTCTTTTCAGAGCGTGACTCAAGCCTGGCTTATTTTTGAAGCTAATGAGCGATTTATAAAGTAACCAAAAACAGGTGTCCGACTTCACAAGAATTATTGTAGCCTTAGATACTCCAGTCAACACGCTCGACAAAATTTACGGCTGATCCATGATTCAGTGAACAGTGTTACACTTATGCGCATGTACAAACTGAAAAACAATGGCCACTACAAAGGACCCCTGCCTCTATTGCTAGGTCCATATTTCACTACATGACATGTGCGTGTCCTTCCCAGGTCTGACCATTGCCAAACGTATCGAGATCACAGACCTACCGCAGCTCGTGGCGGCCTTCCACAGTCTGGTTGGGCTGGCGGCTGTTCTCACCTGCGTGGCCGAGTTCATGATCGAGTTCCCCCATCTGGACACCCACCCGGCCGCCAACATGGTCAAGACCGTGGCCTACCTGGGCACTTACATCGGAGGGGTCACCTTCAGTGGATCGCTAGTGGCCTACGGGAAGCTTCAAGGTGGGTATCATGTACATAACGAGCAAATGATGTGCTTGCATGAATGTAAACCTCGTGCTATGGTTTAAGCGAACAAATATCCTCGTAAACACACTAAGTCCTGTGCCCTCTGGCCCTGATTACGGTCTTTCATCTACTTAAAGCTATAGATCCGCTGGTAATTCCTGTCCTGATTGTGTGTGTGTGTGTGTGTGTGTGTGTGTGCATGTGTGCGTGTGCGCGCGTGCGTGCGTGTGTGTGGCATCCAGACGTGCACACTCATTCAATGCGAATGATAAAGAGGAACACATGACAATCATTGTGAGCGTGCTGGGTTTGGTGGCGGGATCCTCTCTAATCTGTGGTGGGGACGTTAAGATGGCCAATTTAGGGGCCCAGACTGTGGCTTCTAAAGGAAGTTCGTCTTTTCTCCCAGACACTTGCCGCCATGACACATTTTATCTTGTCAATTGGAACCCCTTCAGATCCTCAAGACTATACGAACCTCTCCATTCTTCTGAATTTTACCCCATCTTACTCTACATGTTAAGTAGCTGGAGAAATGAAACACTCAGGTCTAACCTTGAGACAGCATCAATCACAGCTTAGGCAATGGATGTTTCTTAAATGAGTGCCAGGTGAGATAGTGTGTAAGTGATCAGCTGGCATACGCCAACAAATGAAAAAAGAGTAGTTGCAATAGCCAGTGTTTGAAAGATGGTGCTGTTCCAATGGTTGGTTAATCTGCGTGTTTTCGTGTGTTCTGTGTTGCTAGGCGTTCTGAACTCTGCGCCCCTGCTGTTGCCTGGCCGACACGTGATGAACGCAAGTCTGATGGCGGCATCCATTGGAGGCATGATTCCCTTCATGCTCAGCTCTAGCTACGCCACCGGCATGGGCTGCCTGGTGGGGGTGTCCGGTCTCTCCACCATCATGGTACCACCTCGGCACGATGCACACCTCACTGCCAGATGCCTGTCCTATGAGACATGTCATTCATACGCTATACACCATCAGCCTGCTCTGTCCTCCCCAGGGCGTGACGCTCACTGCGGCCATCGGGGGCGCCGACATGCCCGTGGTCATCACCGTGCTGAACAGCTACTCTGGCTGGGCCCTGTGTGCGGAGGGCTTCCTATTGGAAAACAACCTCATGACCATCGTAGGAGCTCTGATTGGCTCGTCCGGTGCCATTCTCTCTTACATCATGTGTGTGGTCAGTAGACATGCGAGAATCACTCATCTTAACTATATTTTTGGAAAGAGGGTAAAGCATGTCACTAGTAACCCTTTTGTTTCTCTCCATCCTCCCCAAGGCCATGAACCGATCCCTGCCTAATGTGATCCTGGGCGGTTACGGGACCACCTCCACAGCAGGCGGGAAACCCATGGAGATTGTGGGCACCCACACTGAGGTCAATGTTGACCAGTCTATTGAGATGATCAAAGAAGCCAACAGTATCATCATTACACCAGGTGCATATATACTATGTGTATACTGTGGGTGGGGTGTGACTAGTAGTGGTAGTAGTGGTGTGTTTGTTTGGAACATAATTGAAGCGATGCAAGAGGGTGTAGGCTGTTGCTGTAGGCCTAGTTATCACTAGAGTAGGTGCAGGCAGCAGGACCCAGGGTAATGGCTCTTCTCCTGGGACACAGCCAGGCTTGCGGGACTGACGTGTGGAAAGGAAGCCTTGACTCGTCAGAAAGGCTGAGACTGGAGCACACCTGGACTGTCAAGACTTCTTCTCCTTTTCCTTCTTCTTCTTCTTCTTCTTCTTCTTCTTCTTCTTCTCCTTCTCCTTCTTCTTCTTCTTCTTCTTTTTTATGAACCACAGGGCGTGCACCGAAGGCCTCCTCTGCCTTCCAGATGCTGCTTTTAATGTCAGCCTCAATAAGATTCAACCGTCTGCCTTGGCCTGAACAGCTTTGAACCACAGACAGGCTGATTGCCTTTGCTGCTGCTGCTGGGCCAAATATGACAGAGCAAGGGAAGGGCTAAGCAGCAGCGGTAGAGAGCACTCTGAGAGAGCCATGTTGATGGGCACACCGGAACAACATCACAGACCCATCAGATTTCACAATGAAACGTGTGATTATAAAGGGGCGGATGTGACATGGGTTTTCATCACACCCCATTAGGGGGGAGACACACACACACGCAGAGAGATGTGTGGATAGAGGTTTCCATGGAAACATTTTACTTTTAAGTCAGATTATAAGAAAAGACAGGCGGCTGAAACAACTGAGTTCAAGTTTTTAACTTAATTTGTATTAATAATTATTTATATATATACAAATATACCGGTATGTATGTATATATATATATATCCGGTATGTATGTAGAAATTCATAATTCCATTTGAATATATTGATTGCAGTATGATGTATAATGAATTTATTGTAAATATTCTGTATATTACTGAAGTAATATTACTATACTAACTGAGTGCGGTGCGTGTGCGTGTGCGTGTGCGTGTGCGTGTGCGTAGGTTGGGGTCTGTGTGCCGCTAAAGCTCAGTACCCAATTGCAGACATGGTGAAGATGCTGAAGGAACAGGGAAAGACCGTAAGGTAAATTTCTGAAACATTTAATACCTGTCCACTTGATTATTGACATTTGAAAAGAGTACTTGTAATATTCTTTGTTCCCAATTACCCTTTCTTGCTGTGACATGCAACATGAGTCTTCAGCATACGCACTGATTATCTCAGGAATAGTCTAAATCTAGAGTCTGATCTGATCAAAGTGAAATAAATCTGATCTTTTACCTTTTACTCAAGACTTGAGTGAATAAATAAATGTCTCGGGACGTCCCACCCCTGATGTCTATGCGCATCAAATCAGAGAATGACCCATATGTGTTCTGACAGGGTGCTAAAGGCTAAACATTGATCAAAAGCGTTTGTCAATCAGTGGTTCACTAGACTCTGTCTCCTGCTGTATTAGGTTTGGGATCCACCCGGTGGCTGGCCGCATGCCCGGCCAGCTGAACGTCCTCTTGGCTGAGGCTGGCGTTCCCTATGACGTAGTCCTGGAAATGGACGAGCTCAATGAAGACTTTGCTCGTACGAAACACAACAAACAATCCGCAGGAGAAAATATATTCAAGCACGCATTTGAGACAGAGAAACAATGGGGATATCACACAGGGGGGTGATATCTCTAAATTAGCTTATGTGCAACAACAAACCACAGCTCGTTTGGCAGGGTCTAATGTTGATTGTGTGATGTTGTCTAGCTGTGGCACGCATGTGGCAGCAACTGACTGTTGTGATAGTAGACAGGCGTGCGGTCTGAAACACATGTATCTGTTTTTAACCGATAATTGTAGTGCAGGGGGAACCCAGTGTCATCGGTAGGCCTACGTGCACACCACACGGGTCCAAGTTCCAACAGAATGTGTGTTTCCCTTTCTCCCACAGAGACCGATCTCACGCTGGTCATTGGTGCTAATGACACCGTGAATTCTGCTGCACAAGAAGATCCAAACTCCATCATCGCTGGTATGCCAGTGTTGGAGGTGTGGAAGTCCAAGCAGGTAGAGCTCGCTCACCTTTTGAAAATTAAGTTCTAACCGCACGCCATGTTTACCGCAAAGTTCACATCAGTTTCACAGCACTTTATTGGTGGGTCATGTTATGAGTACTGTTCTCCTCGTTAGGTTGATCGCTCATTTTACGTTACACTACATGAACGGATAACTCTTTTTTTCTCGCCAGGTGATCGTGATGAAGCGTACTCTGGGAGTGGGTTACGCTGCAGTGGACAATCCCATCTTTTACAAGCCAAACACATCCATGCTGTTGGGAGATGCCAAAAAGACATGCGACAACCTTCAGGCCAAAATCAGAGAGGCCTATTATTAGTGATCCCTCGTTAGTGAATTGTTATGCCTTTCTTAAATCCACTATATGGAAAATGTCATCTCCCCTGTGTAGGAATGAAGATTATGCATTTTATAACGCTGCAGCTCGATGGACATATCTTTGGTTACGTTGATTTTGTTATGATGGTGATTTCTTTGAGGGTGTGTTACACCCTTAATAAAGCATGCCTTTGTGCATTTTAGTCTCTAGCGACTAGGGACTAGAGTGCCTAAGTTGATTTAATTTACAAGAACTCACTGTACTTTGATTTTCACAAAAGAAATAGACCTTAAAAGAATGGATGGTCTTTATTTGAACTACATGGAAAATAAACTATGGCCATTTATTTATGACGGGTCAGGCCACTGTATATTAAAATAGCTCACAAATCATGTCCTTTAAAATATGCAATGATTCTACATTTGCCTCGCCTTGTAACAGATCGTTTTTTCTTAGCTGCTAGTTACCTTGTTCGGTTTCATATCCACTGTTATGGGTTACTTAGATTCTCAAATCTGACAGACTTTAATGTTCAATCCATTACAATCTGATGCACAAGTATCACAGCAAATCGTTACCAATGATACATTCACGATTTAATAAATTGGCACATACAAAATAAAATAAGTTACGTCTCTCATGACCAAAAGGGACAATGATTTTCTTACAATTTGTCTGTCTTGCAATCAGCAAATAGACCCTTCTATAATGTCCACTGTTGAGTTTTCTTATCTCTTTAGCTCATTGAGTTTCTCAGTCTTTTCCCGCGGCTGTTTTGGCACTGTTGATGAGTGAGTGCAGGTAGGCGTAGAAGAACAGGAGGTTGTCATATTCTCCGCTGTACTCCTGAGCAAGGCATTGCTCATGGTAGTCTTTTAGAAAGTAGTAGATGGCCTCAATGGTGGCCAGGTAGCTCTCCGGTTTGCCCTTCTGGTGGCGCCAGAAACACGTCTTCCTGGTCTTCAGCTCTACCCGGGGCAAGGCTGAGGGGTGAGAAACACAAAGCATGCGTCAGCCTACATGCCCACATCAACATCGCGTGAGCTGATGCTACACAGTCTCGCTGTGATGGATGCCAGTGCACAAATTTCATCTTCAACAATCACCTTGCAGCCTCTCGTCTGTGAGGATCTTGTTGGTCTGGTTCCATGTGCTGTCGATGACAACCACCCTCTCGAGGGGACACGCCCTTGACTCCGAGGCCTTGGCCCCATCTGGGGCCGCTGACCCTGGGTCTTGGACATTGTGTGTGGCCCCTTGCGTCTCCTCGGTTTTATGCCTCTTTGGGGATGGCTCACAATCCACGCTGTCCCGCAAATGCTGCACCAAGTCCTGCATTGGGACTGACCCTGGCCCTGGGAAAACCAAAACAACCTAGAGAGAGAAGACATACGATGGAAAGGCAGACTAAAACAATTAAAAACAGACACAAGGTATAGTCGGAAATTGAAAGTACTTTGATATGTGGGAAGATAGCATATGTACACATTTAAAACCCACATAACCTATATACAATTATAAAAGGTAAAAAACGGATAACCAAAGTTACAGGGAAAACATTTTCACATAAATAACAAAATGCCAAGTTGCAGATATTGCAAACATATTTAGAACAGAGGGAAACATAAACCATAAAACAGTTTTATGAATTCCGTGGAATTTAATTGACATGAATGTTACACTCCTGCCAGTCTCCTTCACATGTACTTAGACCGGGAGTCAGTCTATAAAGTCCTCTTATTAAAGTTATGCCCACCTTGTCTGTTTCAAATTCAGGGATGCAGGGGTAGGTGTATATGTTGACATCATCGGGGGCCAGTATCTTGGCGTGTATCGCAGTGCTCTTGCCATCTGTTTCATTGGGGTGCTTGATGATGTCTATCTTCACTGGGAGCTTAATAACACATAGAAACAATCTAGTCAAGCTAATGACCGTTAAATAACAGAAATGTGTCAAAATAACTGCTATACAAAATTCAATGACAACAAGTTGCTTATAAAGAAAATGTATATATCGTATACAGAGGAACAATCAAGTCAATCCTAACCTTCTACTGACCTTGATTGAGGGGATTTCTTGCTGGCTGACACCCACTAATGAGCAGCATGTGTAGCAAAAGAACATTCGTGATCTCCCACATTTGGCGCATTTTAACCTGCCGCACTGCTGCGCTTTCTCCAGTACAGCGTGTGATGCCAATTTTAATCCATGCAGAGGTTGCACGGCAGGCTTGTGTGTTATAGAGGAGTCACTGGAGGGTTGCTTGAGACAGAGGGGCTCGTCTTGATCCAAACAGCTCATGGTTTGGTTTAGAAGCCCTTGTCCCACCGTGTGTGCCGTGTTATGATGTGAAGATGTCAACACAGATAGCTGAAATAAAATGGTGTAATATAGACAACATTAAGGATAACAAATAAACGGCATTTAGGAAGGATTCCAATACACATGCTTCCCACACAGCATTCTCTCCGCCTCTCAGTTAAAATGTTGGAATACCGTGTGATGATTTACCGATTATAACACAGAACAAATGGTTGGGTTGAGCAAATAGTTATAATTAAAGGTAAATTGACAAAATGCTTATATATAAGCGCTGTCCATAAACTCACTGATCACTTAACAAAACACGGCACTCTGTTGGATGACAAGAAATATTCTTTCTTTTCTGCAACCGATGCATCGCACTCAGGAGCTTCTTACTGTCAAAGTAAACCCTTTTATCACTTAAGTCCGGATTTAGTTTCCTTGCGGTAGGTTATCAAGTACACGTACGTAAGTACATTACGCTGGAGCCACATGTTTACAATATTACAGAGCAACATAAATTGCGTTGGTGACGCAATGAAGTGGAATTCTTCAAAACCACCTATTTAACGCCTTTCACTGTCAGCCATCTCTATATTGCCAACATCAGTAATTTCATTGGCTTTATTATCTATGAACTCTACCTGATAACCTCAGCTCTGGGTAGTCCCATATGTGCCTCCAGCACTCCGTATGAACATACATGAACACACATCGCTATGGAGTCACGCTCCGTCACCACCGCGGATGGCTGGGGACGAAACTACAGTGGTCTTTTTAACGACTTATCAATGTCGAATAGGTTTATTTGAAAGTACCCGCTGTATTCACGCATGTGCGCATCAGAGCGCTCTGATAATGTGTTACGCTGCGAAACAAACATTGAAATGCACTTCTTGTGTAGCATTGTCGGATCCAACCAATGCATCCAGAGTTCGGTCATGTTTGGAGTGCTGCGCTCCAACCATGGACGTAAACAACCATGGATGTTTTATTGGTTAAACCCGACGAGGCGACACAAGAAAATGTATATGTTTGATACGCAGCCTGCCAACAAAGTGCGTCCATCATGACGACACATGCGTGAATACAGTGGGTACTTTCAAATAACAAATTTGACATGGGGAATTGGTTAAAAGCCCAGTGTAGTTTCGTCCCCAACCATCCACGGTGCTGAAAGTGTCACTGCTTAGCGACGTGTTTTCATGCATCTTCAGACGGAGCGCAGGAGGCACTTATGTAGGCTAATAACACACTTTAGCGGAACTAACGTTAGCTAACCTGACAAGGGAGTAAGAACAAATTGCCCGCGCCGTGGACACAGTCACGTCTACAGACCGAGAATATATGAAATGCCTTTACTCACACTGTTATCGAAATGAAAATGCTATCAATGCTTTAGTCAATGAAACGTTGCTGAGAAGTTAGCATGGTACAATCGTTGACGTGTGCACTGTAGGTAAACATGGGATGCATCCATGTGCGTACATTACGTTTCCATGTGCATGCTGTCTTCCGCTACGCCGGAAGTCATTTTTTTTGCCACAATTGCTTAGCAACCTTTGACTAGCAACGTCACCGATTTAAAGAAATATGGCCAAAATGAGCTCGGCACATGGCGATTACTTTGGAATACGCTCTATAGTACAGAGACCCACTCACTTTTTCCTCCCGTGATCCCACCTAATCATTTGTTTTAGTTACGCTCAGGTACCAGGTACCGTCCTATTAATGTGGGTTTTCCTGTATATTTATTTTCTATATTTACTTTATTACTAATTCATATTTTGATCGAACTCAATAGCTTCTATTGATAATAGATTCTTCCGAATTGTATATAACGTTATTTATGAATAATAATATGGCAGGCTGCATATAATAAAAATAATAATTCTACTATATATATATATTATTATTATTATAGGCAGCATTTATTTCTAACTTATATTTGTTAGCTTCATTTAAATGTTTTAAATGCAATCTAAATTATACCTATGATATTGTACAATACCTTCATTATTAAGTTATTGAAAACCATTAAAAAAATGTAAAGTAGTTTAATCAAGAAAAAAAAAGACAGTAACAGTGCTCAAGAATATCATTCACTGGTGAATGATACTCATAAACTAGTGCTACCAGTTTATGGCTCCAACATTATTATTGTTCCCCCAAGAAAATATGATGGCGATGATGCAGACAGAATACAGTCAACAAATACAAATCACCCAAACTCATTTTAGGATCAATGTTCCCTTCTTACTGGATACTGCTCAGTCTATTAACAAAATGGTGGAGGAACTGAACTTTTTTTTTGCTTTTATCGTCAGAGGTCTCAAGATCCAGGTACCGGAAAGATTGATGCCAGAGGCAGTGTGCTCATTAGAGAAAAGTAGTTAGACACTTTGTGAACCAGTAAGCCTTTCATCGCAATCCATTTAGTTCCAGTGGATGATAATGTTGAAGAAGCACAGGAAATGTAGAAGTTGAATGTAGAAGTTGAAGTGTTGACAGTGGAGTTGTTTCAGTCATTTATTCACCTTTGGACTTCTATAAAAAAGACTGTTTGAACATAGTTTTATTTGTGTACAGAGAGGGAAATTACCCCAGATGTAGTGCAGTGAGGTAGGTTGGAAGACAAAATATATAAATAATCAAAGTATGGTCTCATGTTGTTGGTCCTCTTTCGTTCTAGGGCTGTGACCTTCCAGGCTTCGACCGTGTAGAGCACACCGATATCCTCCAAGTTCCTGATCCGTTCCCACATCTGACCGTCATCTCAGACGCACATGTAACTTCTCTGTATGTTGTACCAGCCTATAGCTCCCACAATAGACAATAAAGACAATGAAACTTTTGACAATATTTTAAGTTGAGGGTCAGGTTGACTTTGTTATCATCATGAAGCGATATTCACTTTCTTTTTGAGATATTGGGTTATAAAGTATCCCTTTAACGAGCAATTGTCCAACTGTTGGATACGTTTTTTGTGCCGCAACCATTCAATTTGGGAAGCAGACCGAAAAGTTCTCTTGCATTATTCTGTGTATACACAGATGACCCATTGCCGAAGTCTTGGCTCAACAATACAAAAACAAGGTTAATGAAGACAAAGTGGTGTAATATTTATTTATTAGTCCAAGTACACATTCCCTCCCTTTTCTCTTTGAAGCCTGATGTGATTAGTGTGATGTGAAACAGACTTGTTAACTTTCAAAGATACCTGGGCTGTCACACACTTTATGAAAGTCAAGATCACGCACCCAGTCAGACGGCACACAGATGTGTAGGCTATCGTGTAAGAACTCTCTGTGTATGGGGTCTTGGATTCCATGAGGCTTTGAGACTAATGAGACTCACGTTGTTTATCACTTCACCACGTTAGCCGTGAGGTTGTTCTTGCATATCATTTCCATAGGCAGGGTTCCAAAGGATCTGGAAACCCCTCTTGGTGTCCTATCCTTCTGCGTTGGATGCTTACAGATGCCTCTAAGTTCAAGGCAAATCACAACTCTACAGTGAGGATCTCCCCTGAACATTTCAGAAAAGGTCCTATTCAACCGTCAGATATGCATGTGCATCTATCCCAGTTGTCAATAAACAGGCATTCAGTGTTTCTGCCCAACTCATCAAAGTATATTACATTACATTTGTTTGCTAATGCTGTTCAACAAGCGTTCTCTCGGAAGTTTAAAAAGTCTATTTGCACCTTTTTTTCTTCTTTTTTAAAAAATCTATTTTTAACAACTTATCCTGGTAGAGTTTTGATATTGTAGGGCAAGTACAGGTAATATAGGGGATCGACCTGTCGACCTTGGAACTACGTGTGATCTTTTAAGATGTTAGGATTGATGTTAGGATTTCCTAGTGGGACTACTTCAAAAAGGACCAAGCAGATCTAGTTTCTCTCTGGACCTCAGGTAAGAATCGGACCAATGATACCTATATATAAAATATCACATATTTTATATTCAGGGATTTTTTTCACATCATTAATTTCATTTTCTAAAGCCGAAAAGGTTTTCTTGGCAGAGTTGGAGTCTGAGTTGGCTGATTCCATCAACCGTGCAAGAAAATGACAGTGACGAAGGCACTGTAAATGGTGAGTCATATGAAAGCACAGTGTTCAGCGGATTCTGCAGCGTAGAATCCATAATAATCATAATAATCACATAATCACATGCCATTTAAAAAGAATGCAAATAACTCATATCATAACAAATTTAGTTCAAGAGTCTATTAACAGTTTTGGACAGCTAGCCTTTTCAAAGCCATCTCATCACTTGTAAATACCCCCGAAGGAACCGCTATATTAAACATTTTATCTTCACCAATGTTCGTCTTCCCCAAGTTTATATTTCTTCTAAATAATTGCATTGTTGTGGCGTGGCATGGCCCATCATTTATTTAGATCCATCCCATTGGAGTCAGTTTACTGGAGCTGTCAGGGCGGCCTTGGGGTTTGTTGTCTGTGTTGTCTTAGGCCTCTCTCCCCATCTTATATGCCAATAAACACAGAGCGCTCTGGGCAGAATCACACCTCTGCAGCACACTAGCTATCTTCAATTTCACCAGCAGCAGACTTAAAGTTAAAAGTTGGTTAAAGGTGCTGTAGATAAGATTCAAGAGCTTTTATTT
Organism: Molva molva; assembly: GCA_900323295.1. Classification (NCBI taxonomy): domain Eukaryota; kingdom Metazoa; phylum Chordata; class Actinopteri; order Gadiformes; family Lotidae; genus Molva; species Molva molva. The sequence continues at coordinate 33,205 of OOFG01107896.1, forward strand.
GAGTGCAATTTGTTAGAAATCGTCTATTAGTGAGTGAAATGTGCTGTGAGAATATCTGTTTCGAGTTGACTGGGCCTACCTCTGGCAAAGCCAATTTAGATCTTAGACTGCTCCTGGCAAATTTCTGACCAATCAGGTGATCTCTTCCCTGATTGGATCGGGGAATCCATCTTGCCTGTGAATCAAAGGTAACATTTGTCAATGGCGGAGAAACGTATCGAGGGAGAGAGCAGAAAGGGAAGGGACATTATTTTTTCTTTAGTTCAAAATCTTGCTCTCTTCTGCTCTTCTCTGCTCTCTCTCTTTACAAATCTCAAAACGTACCTACAGCACCTTTATTATCAAGGGCAAGTCTGCAAGACACAAAAAAAGTAGCATGTTATCATATTGATATAATTGATAATTGTCTAAAAGTCCAATCTAAATTAGTGCTGTGACCATATTCTGAAAATATGATGAGTGAGCCCTTTTTATACAGGATGATGACTCAATTAACAAGTAATTACTAGTGATTAGTGATAATAATAAGTTAGAATTATGATAATAATACCTCAACAACAAAAAATATGTAGTAACGATATTGAGAGGGTTATCAAGGGTTAACATGACATAGCACTATTATTGTAACAATATTATTTGATCAAATCCTGTTTCAAACTGCAGGCATGCAAGGATAACTTTGTTTGACATCTCGGCTTTCAGATCGATTTGTGTCTATATGTGTGTGTGTGTGTGTGTGTGTGTGTGTGTGTGTGTGTGTGTGTGTGTGTGTGTGTGTGTGTGTAACAGATGACAACATGTCCGGTGGACAAGAGAGGTCCGGGGCTTTGAGCGAAGCACCAGGAAGAAGACAGACGGAGGGGACAGGAATGTGAC
>OOFG01107934.1:0-32751 GCA_900323295.1 Molva molva
CGGCTCTTTAACATGAACGATGGGAACCGAGTCGCAGTGGTGAGCCGTTCATTTTCTTTTTCGTTCTTTTTTTTTTTTTTTAATCGCTGTCACGCTCACAGCATGCGCACACAAGCTCCTCCTCCTACTCCACGGAGACGGAGAGCACGCAGAGTGCACTCGTGGTGGAATGTTGATATGCAAATTTCACATGTCAGTCAGAAGCGGGAACACGCGTTTGTTTGTTTCACGTGAGTGCGTCCGCGGCGGAGAGGCAGAGTACTGCAACTATGAGCCAAAGAAAGCGCAGCAGCATCTGGATGCACTTCTCGGATCCAATTAACGGAAAAGCCAAATGTAATGTATGCCGAAATAATATTTCTTTTAAGTCTGGCTCTACAAATAATTTGCATCGCCACCTTAAAACTAAACATCCGACATTCAAAGTGGTGGAGGGAAGAGGACCAATTGATGAAGGCGACGATGGAGTCTCCATCACTGAAACCGCCAGTGCTTCTGCCTTTACATCAGGTATTCAAGCCACTATCACTGCAGCTACAGCAGCACCCAGCGCTACATCTGACACAACTGGGGCCACATTGTTGCCTGTTGGCCAGGCACCTAGCTTTAGTCTATCCATTCCTGCTACAACAAGACCAAAACCAAAACAGACATCTCTAAGTCAGTTTAACTTTGCACCTGCCTTGACCTTATTGAGACAGGCAAAGATAGATGAAGAGCTGGCCAAAGTGATAGCCACTGACTTCCAACCATTTAAAATTGTGGAAGACAAAGGATTCAGAAAATTCTGCAGTGCTCTCAACCCCTCCTACACTCCTCCATGTAGGAGGTCACTAACCCAGAAAGTTTGTGAGATGTATGAGAGAGAAGCAGCATCACTTAGGACAAGGCTGTCCAACTTGTCAGCAGTTTGCCTAACAACAGATTGTTGGATGTCAAGGGTTACAACCTCATTCATGTCTGTAACATGCCACTTTATTGAAGATTTCCACATGTCCTCCTGCCTATTGGACTGTTTTGAATTCAGTGAGCGGCACACAGCAGACAACCTGGCAACCAAGCTTCTCGGTGTTGCAGTAGAGTGGGAGGTTGATAAGAAAGTGGTGTGCTGCTTATCTGACAATGCTGCAAACATCACAAAGGCTATTCAAATAACAGGTTGGACCCACCTTCCATGCTTGGCACATACAATTAATCTTGTGGTGAGAGATGCCCTCAAAGGTCCACAACCCATCATAGATAAAGTTAAAGCAGCAGTCGAATACTTTCATAGAAGCACAGTGGGTGCACAACAGCTGAAGGAAACACAGCTCCAAATGAAGATGGATCAACTACGACCAAAACAGGACTGTGTCACAAGATGGAACTCAACATATCACATGTTGCAGAGTTTTATGACCAATAAGAACCCCATCATCTCCACCCTGGCCATCACCAATGCACCTGTCAGCCCTTTATCCCTTGAAGAGTGGACTGTAGTGGAGGAGATGTGCACCATCTTGAAGCCGTTTGAAGAGGTCACTGTTGAACTCAGAGCAGTAAGGTAGTGCAGAAAGGTATGTAGTTTTGCTGGTCAGCGTTAGATTTCTATAGCATCCATGATAATGACCTGATACTTATGAATATTTAAAACCATAATAGATACCTAATAAATAAATGTGTAATAAATCATTCTTGGTATAACTTTATAATTGTATCACTATAATATTATTCATATTTTTCTCACTAGCTACGTGACTGCCTCCAAGGTCATACTGCTGGCCAGGGGACTGCAGAGAGCCACGACAGATGTCCAGAGGAGGGCAACAACACCGGCAGCAAAAGACATGGTCAACACTCTGTCTTTAAGCATGTCAGCTAGATTCTGCAGAATGGATGCCAACCACACCCTTGCAGATGCTGCTGCGCTTGACCCAAGATTTAAAAGGATGGCATTCACGGATGGCAGAGCTGCAGAGGATGCTTTCCAGAGAATATCAACTGCAGCAGCAAGACTCGCTCTAAGCAGCAGTGAACCCATCCAGCAACCGATCCAAGGGGAAGGAGCAGGCAGTGCTGCACCAGAATCAGTTGTTTGGAGCTGTTTCCATGAGCAAGTAAGGGTGGCAAAAATAAATTACACATTTTTTCTCTAAATCTTGGACGACGTCAGTCTAATATCACAATCTCATTATAAAATTATATATTATATTATTATATATATTATATTATCTCCCACCCCATTGTTATATCTCCCACCTCTATGAGCAGGTAGCTGGAACAGTGGCAACTGGAAGCAGGAATCCCACAGCAGACGCCATCATGGTGGTGCGGGCTTACCAAGAGGAGCCTCTTGTTCCAAAAAACGCGGATCCTCTGGAGTGGTGGAAAAGTCGGGCCTACGTCTACCCCAGGCTTAGCAAGCTCATGGCTAAGAGGCTTTGCATTGGGGCGACATCAGTTCCATCTGAGAGAATATTCTCCAAGACTGGACAACTAATCTCAGAGCGAAGAAGTCGCCTCAAGCCTGCAAAAGTGAGGTCACTTGTGTTCCTCAATGTAAATTTGCCAAAGTAGAGCCAGAAGAAGCCATAAAGCATGATACTGCTTTATTATTTCAGTGTGTCATTTATTTTGTTTACACTTTATTTTGTTGTTTACAGTGATTTTTTTCTATCTTTCTAAAAATATTGTTTACTAAGATTTGCACTAATGTTAGAAATAGGACAGTTTAGGAGTCCTCTGCAGTGTTGAAAGAAACTTGTTTTGTAAAAGTTGTTCTATTTTAATATATTTTTTGTTAAAAAAGTTAGATCACCTGTGTTCCTCAATGTACATTTGCCAAAGAACAAGAAGTAGAGCCATAAAGCATGATACTGCTTTATTATTTCAGTGTGTCATTTATTTTGTTACACTTCATTTTGTTGTTTACAGAGATTTTTTCTATCTTTCTAAAAATATTGTTTACTAAGATTTGCACTAATGTTACAAAGGACAGTTCAGGAGTCCTCTGCAGTGTTATACTTGAAAGAAACTTGTTTTGTAAAAGTTTTTCTATTTTAATATATTTTTTGTTAATTATATTTTTGCATGGAAGTTCATTGTTCATTGCCTGCTTAGTTTTTATTGTGCTACAATTAGTGAAAATAGCTTTATTTACACTTCGACACATTGTATACAAAGATCCAAAATAGTGATCTTCACTGTCAAAGCAGAGGGATATAGCACCACCTTGTGGAATGTTTACAATGAATGCAGATCAGACATTAAAATCTAGTCCACACATGTTAAATTAAATTATAATCAATATTTAAAATATATCAAACTCAGATATCCGATGTCTAAGTCTGAATAATTCAGATCCAAATCTTACCTTATCATTCCTCCCAGTGATTATTTCCCAGATAAAATGGGTTACCACTAGGCTAGCTTCTTAAAAATAAATTAATATAAATGAGCCAGTCTTTTGAACGGCTCTTTGAAAAGAACGGCTCCTCAAGATCCGGCTCCCTTCAAAGAGCCATAAATCCCATCTCTAAATCTTGTACACATTTAAATTCCAAATATTGCTATAGTCAGCTAAATATAGACGATACAAACACATATTGCATAATCACTCTTCTTCTTCTTCTTCTTCTTCTTCTTCTTCCTTTAAATATAAAGGCAATCTAGAACGCTTTTAGGCTTATTGCTGCTACCCACTGGTTTGGAGGCAAGTACTATGGAAATTCATAAACCACCCCTACACCCTGTGTAGGAATTCTAAAACTCAAGCCTGGACCTCTGATATGTCGACAGCAGGACCCAACAGTGTGTGCAGTGAGAGAGTTGTCACACCAATGTCTGCCAAAGAGCAAAACAATATCCCCCTCTCCTTATATATCTTGCAGTACAGTAGTACATGTGGTATCATCTCAAGCATCCCACACTCGTCACATAACCCATCTTGGTGCTTAGCCACCAGCATCAGCCCTGCCCCCAAACCACAATGACCCAACCTCATTCTGGCCATTACGACCCCCGCTCTCCTATTCATCCCACTTGGCATAACCCTCCTCCCAACAGACTGTTGTATTGCTTACAAATGCCTTCCTGTAACCCCAGAATCCCAGACCCTCTGCCATTCATTGCACATCCCCTCTTCAATCCTACTCTTCATCTCTGTCCAACCAAAAGGAATGGACCCCCCAACCTCCTCTGACTCCAAGGACGCCTTTACCTCCCTATCTGCCAAATCATTGCCTCCAACCCCTAAATGTGCAGAGACCCACAAGAAACCCACTCAGCAAGTCTGGATATATCAGGACATACCGCTGATCGCCTGTTACGCACCGCCACCAGAATAGTCATCTTTTCTTCAAACAGAATTCCCAACAATTAAAAAAATCCTGAATCTAATTATACATCTGACCCTGAACCCCATTTATCTGAGGTATCAGCAACAGGCCATCACTCCACAACATGTCATTTGCCTTCTCAATATCAAGAAACACAGCCACAAGAACCTCCTATTCGCCAATTCCCCCCTGATATCAGAGTCCAACTTCCAATAGGGACTACCACGACATGCTTCCATGCTGACGGTAGGACTCCCACCTCTGTACTCCCACCTCTGTACTCTAACTCCCTCTGCTGTCGGTCAGGTACAGTGCTGGGACTGAGAAATACTTAATATTCACTGTCATCTATTTATTTTGTGTTTCTTTATTGCTATCACAGCAAGTACCTCCAGATGATTTTGTATAAAATAAATACATATTTTTCTAATTATTCGAAATGTAACTATCATTTTCAATTACAATGTGTTAAATTATCTTAAACAAAATCCTGAATCCCGTTGGCTGTTTTACCTGAAATGTTTTAGAATGTTTTTAGAAATGAATGTTCTTCACAGTAGCGGGAGGCTGCTGTGATTCTTCCCAACTCAACTCAGAATTTTTTCAGAGATTGGAACTCAATGTCAGTCCACTGCATTCACTGCCCATTACATTTACTATCTTCTTACAGCACAGTTGGAGGTCATACTTTAGTCATATACTTAGTAATTAAAATGTAGGGATTAATTCTAAACAAAGTGAATGTAATATGAGGACAATTTGCCTATATGTACCTAAATAATGCCGTGCCTAATCAGTATAGTCAATAATATGCCTATTGCCTTACTTAAATAAATGCAGTATCACAATGTAAAGGCCTACATAAGACATTTTAGGCCCAACCCCACGATGACGAAACCGGTGTTTGGAACTGTGACGTCGGTTGTACACGTAGCCCAGTCGGATGTGTTCATTAAAGATGGTGGCTGTCTGTCAGTCTCACTGTCCTGCACATTTGTAAGGATTTCTCAATTATATCTTCTACAATTACATATTTCCTACGGCGGTGAGGGTAAATATACTTAACTAATAGCGGCGGATAGCTGAACGCGCCGATTGGCTAAATGTTATGGATTCTAAACTGTTGTTAATCTAGTTAGCGTTTGGTAGCCACCGTCGGTAACTCAGTAATGTTACGTTAGCTCAAATTGCCTATCCGTTTAAATGCTTCGTGAGATGTCAGCGTTCAGAATCACTTAATGCTCACTCGTGTTAGAGTCGATCCTCTATGTTAAAATGTGTCATCGATTAGCCGATACAAGTTGTAGTGTTGACATTTCAGCTACAGCAATGACTTCGGAGAACAGCGTATTATTTGCTAACGCGTTAAAGACATGTAACGTTAACGCTAGGTAAGTTACCGTTAGCCACTGAGCACCAAACAATCTAGACCTTTCCTTATAGTTGACTGGGACATTGTACTTGGTCAAGGAGACTCAACACTAGTTTGAGACCTAATAATAAGCGAATCGATTAGCAATACTCGATGACTGAGTGCGACTCGTGTTATTGTTGCTTGTCTCAAACTACTGGCAAGTTGGCAAAGCTGCGATGCAAGCTAACAAGGTTGCACAGACGGCTAGCTCACAGTCTATGAATCGTTACACTCGGCGTTATTAAGTGCTGGGGTTATGTATTGGTGCGTGTAGAGCAAAGAGGAATCTGTTTGTCTGATAATCTTCTCGCATACGGAAATGCATCTACAGCCCACAACGGTTAAATCACCCTTCTTGCTCCATGGCAAATAAGCGATGTTTGAAAGATAATCACCAGAAAAACCTAGCAGTGCACTTCAATGTGTGATGCTTAACACTTGTCAGAGCTGTCGTGCGTTCTTAAACTATTAATTCAACCACCCGAAAAATGCGATTTAACAAAGGGCTATCTACCAAATATGCGGTGTAACCTTTTGAATACAAACATGCATGCTTGGGTTTGTTTTAAACGATTGCGATATATATTTTGATATATCATTTGTTTCAATCGTTATTGTAGGCCCTTCATTGAAAATGTAATATGATGATATAATTATTTGCATCCACCATACACTGTAGAATATTTTTTTATTCTTGGTCATTGAACATAATTAGATCATTACACATATACAAAATATCCCATAGTGTAGCATTTCTCTTTCATCACAATATTGATTGCTTTATTTCCCAGCTACTAACTTATAAAAGTGCATATGGGACTAGTGCTATAGTTTGTATATTAAGAGCCTATAATTTGTATAATGTGTTATTTTACTGGCCGTTCAACAATATATTCAAATTAATTTCCTTTTCAAAGGTATTTAAATTTTTTTAATTTGACCATATTAAGTGTAGCTCTAGGTTAGGGAAAAATGGCCACGTTTAACTGTTTGTTTAATGGCAAACAAAAGCTAAACGAGGGTGTGGTCTAACAAGTTAACATCCTGGTATTTGCTTTACCCTCTTCTCTGGTTCCTTCTTTTTCTGCACTCATTCTTACTCAGTGTTTTTATTTCATCTCTAGCTACACCTGAGTTAAATATTCTCAGCAACATAACCAGTGGCTTGGTCTGTGCATTGGTTACACTAGCAACCATGCAGCCCCCTCCTCGGAATGGACCTCCTGGGGCTTCCGGCCCTCCCTCTGCAGGGCCCAATGCCTTCCGCAGGACAAGACCCCTCAAGCACACATCCACAGCACCAGCTGCAATGATGGGACCCCCATCTACTAACCACCCCATGACAGACCCTTTTGCTTTTGGGATGCAAGCCCCAGCACCTGTGGCTGCTGCTGCAGGTCCTCCTATTGTACCCAATAGCAACACTCTCTTCCCACAGTTTGCTCCCAATAGCATGTATTCCCAGGCTGGCCCAGGCATGCATCCACAACCAGTGGATCACCAACAAGCTGCTGCTTCCGGTCCGCACTCATCCTATCCGGCCGGAGTGAACCTTTTTACCCCTCAAGGTGTAGCTCCTCCTACTCAACAGCACCCAGGACAGCTACCGCCGCATGTCACACAAGGATATACACAGCCAAATTCAGAACAGGGCTATTTTAATTCAATAGCACAGCCACCACCAACGACCCAGAATGTCTCGTCCATGGCCTCAAACTCAATGCCTAGCCAGCCGTATTTCCATCAGGACCACCAGGGAGAGCATGCTCCTCAAGCCATGCCCTTCCAGCCAGTGCCTCCCACAACATCATCCTCTCATTGGTCCCCTGATCATGGAAGTCGTCCTCCATCATTGCAAAACTATTTCCAGCCGACCACTGACCCCCCATTGCAGCCCTTTAACATCCCTCACCAGCCTCAAGCATACCCTTCCCACACACCATCCCCTCATCATAACGCCCCCACCACTCCAACACAGCCCGAACCTCCCCAAGTCCAGGCACCTCTTCCCCAGGACCCGGAGATTGTTCCTACTAGCTCACAATGGCCAGATCCGAATGTACCTCAGCAGCATATTTCCCACTTCCAGGTTCAGAGCTACTTCAGTCAAGGCGCAGCCACACAAGATACCTGGTTTAACCAGCCGCCACAGGATCCAGTCTATCACCAAATGGGCATTGGCATGAGCCCCACCCCAACCCGGCCCACGTCAGTTGGACCTCAACGCAGCACCCCAACTACTGATTCTTTGCCTGGTGTGGCCCCACTTCCATATGCACAGGACTCTGGTTCTGTCTCAATGTTCTTCAGGGGAAGTGATGTGGAGAACGAAGAGACGCTGGCTGGAGAGGGGAAGAAAGCTGTGAATGGTATGCAGGGATCTGGCCAGCTTCACAGCCATCCACAACTGCCTCCACTGCCCCACGTTAGTCAGGCAGAGACTCCACCAGTGGATTACCATGGAGCCTCTTTCAGCAGCAATCCACACGTACCATACATGAATGAGGGCCATTACGCAAGCCCAGTCAACAGCCAAAAGCCTTCTGAAACTCAGTTTGACCATGTGGAGAATCTTGAGTGTGTACCCAACCAGGAAGTGTTGCCCAGTAAACCCATTGGTAGCCCCTCTGGTGAGGCAGGCCACGGAGAAGACCATTATGAAGCAGGTCCCAACCTTGAGACCCCAGATACTATTCCACGACCAATGAGATCTGCTAGTGTGTCATCAAGCTACAGTAATGTAAGCCACGGCAGTGGAACTGGGTCTCGCCGACATCAGGGGGTCATGGGCACTTTTATTCAGCAAGAGAGCCCTCGTCTCGTGGAAGATCCTAACATTGCTGCGGCGGCTGGGGGATACTTTGAGCAGATTGACACTTCTCCGGCTACTGATGTGGGTGCGCACCATAGCTCCCAGGAGCATATGTACAACAGTCAGCCCCCTACACCCAGCCCCCCTAAACCTACTGGTGTATTCCAGGCCAGTGCAAACAGCTCTTTTGAACCTGTACGCTCGCATGGAGTTGGGGTACGCCCCGTTGAAGTTGACAGGGCTAAAATGGTAGCTGAAGGGGGTGGCGATGCAGTACCTGGTAACCTGGAGCAGCCCCCAGATAATATTGAAAACATTTATGGAACAGGTCATCCTCTAACAACTGGACCTGGAATTCCTCACCTTGTACACCCTGTGGTTCTAGCTCACTCCCGGCCGTCTTCCCGTGCGTTTGGCACTAATCGGCCCTGTGAAAGCCCTGCCACTACTCTTTGGGCTCAAAATGACCCTTCCACCTTAGGAGCTAACATCCTTCTGGCCCCTGCTGCTCCCCCAGTTCTTGCCCCGCTACGGGAACCTAATAACGATGTCATCCAGCCCCCAGAAGATGGTCCTTTGGACCATCAACCACCCCAGAGAACCAATGCCACTTCACAGCAGCACTCGGAGAACCTAGAGAACCCGCCGAAGGTGAGTGTGGGGGATCTGTCCGACTCCCAAGGTCACCTGGGATATGCATCGCTCTTGGTGTCCGACACGCTTCACCAGCCTGTGTTGATTGCCCCTCCGGTGTCCAATTATACCGTGATTCCTCCCACTGCTCAAGCTACTGGTCAGAGGCAGGAGACGAGTCCACCCATGAGACCCCCCTCACAGGGGCACGGTGCCAGTATCTCCCAACCACCTCTATTAATGTCCAATCAGAACCAATCCTTCATGGCATTACCAATGATCAACCCCTCTGCTGCTCCTAGTCCGGGCCCACTTAACCTGGCTCGAGACCAGACGGAATGCGAAAAATCAGAACCCGCAGCTTTGCCGTTATCACAGGCAGCGTGCCTTCCTCTGTCCAGGGCTCAATCAATGGGTAGCGAGAGCCGCTCTGCTCTCCCTATAAATCCACAACTATCAAATTATGAACTGCTTGATTTTTCTATGCACCAATCACAGACCCAAACCCAGGCCTCTGGCCACCCTTCCCCTCTACAAGGGTCTCCACAGGCTAGTAACGCTCCCGGATTCTACCTGCAGGTCACCAAAGATGCTCAGCAGGGGTTAAGGGTCGAAGGTGACCGCATTGCCCAGGCCCCTGTGTCTAATGCTGCCCTACATGCACCTGAAGCTGCCCCCACACCAGAAGCCCCCACCCGGGCAGCTCCAAACACCCAGCAGCCACTCGCAGAGCATCCCAAGATGCCAGATTTCCAACCTGCTGCACAGGGTCCTGCAGTGAGTAGGCCTCCTTCAGCCCATGGTTTCACTGGGGGGAATGGTCCCGCCTCAGCTGCTGCTCCTTCTGCTGTTCCTCCTCCTGCTGCTGCTGCTTCTTACCCCCCTGGGCTCCAGGGACCAGTACCTCCAGGGGCTCCCCAGCCAAACCCTGCAGCACCCCCACGTCCACCTTCCTCTGTGGGTAGCCAGGGTTATGGCCCTGCTACAGGCGCACCAGTGCAGGGGTATGGAGGCTTCCATGCAGGTGCCTATGGAGAATACCCTGATGGTAGAGCTCCTCTTCCTGGCCAGTACCCACCTCCGCCTGGGGATCCGAGAGCACAGCCTTACTACCATGTATGTAATGAATACTTCATTAAGTTATTCATTAGTTAAATCATTTATGTGTTTAATTGATAGTCTAGCTTGCTAGTTTTTTACTGCAATACAACTGAGCCATGCCAAGTTTAATTCATAACAAATGATTGCCGAAACGGTGAGATGTAAATACTTAACTGACGCTGTATCCCAGGAGGACCCATACAGGAGATTGGATCCATGGTATGGAAGATATGAAGGACAGAACCCGGCCTACCGAGATCCAAACTACCAGTACCGAGAGCCTCCGCCAGAGCGGCCGAGCTCCCGGTCCAGTCAGTACTCGGACAGGTCATCATCCAGGTGAGACCACAACAACAGCAACGCCATCAGTTTCCATACAGTTTATGCTAGCAAGAATCCAAAGCCAAAGGAGCAATTGTTACCACTGATTACAATTTTCTTCCAGAGATCTCCCTAACGTTTCTCAAGCTCATTTTGTGATCGTAAAAAATCCTACCACTAACGATTTGGTATCAATTAATGTGGTCCCCTTGAGAAATGTGGGCAAATCCTCCAACTCCAATCGATCGAATATAATAGGAAGTCCTCACTTGTGTTAATGATACATGCTTCACTGTTAAAACCATCCATCCAAAGGCAAGGCTACCCGGAAGACTACCAGAGAGCTAACCGAAGTGCCTACGAGGAATACTATGCAGACTATTACAAGAAACCGTACGACTACTCTGGTAAGAACCAATGCTATATTATCTTCCTTGATACTACAGATTCTTTACATCCAAAATCTTGTTGTGATTTCAAACTTTGGACACTGTCACTTATGCAGATCAGGATTTGACTGACCAATTCCATGTATGTAAAAGATTACCTGGCAATTTAAAACAAAATCTCTTAGGCTACAATGCTGGCGCCTACGATCCCCGGTACAGAGGCTACTACGACCAGTCCTACTGGTATAACTATGATGAGTCCTACAGAGGGAGAGACTCCTACTACAACCCCCAACTACAACAACAACAACAACAACAACCACAACAACAACCCCCACCACATCCACAACAACAACAACCTTTTCCTTCTAGGTAAGCAGTATATAGAAAGTCCTAACTGCCAAAGGGCAGCAAGTTCTTCGTAGTACTAAAAAAATTAACTTTTAATGGTAAACATTTTTATTGAAGAAGCTATTTAGTGTCAAATGAGTTAATTCAATATCTGATCCCTATCTAAAACATTGTGTTTTGAAATAATGACGCACTGCTATCCCTTGTTTGTTGGCTGGACTTTTTTGAACATTTGAAGAACAATGGTTGGGGGATGCTTCGTGATTGCCAGTTTACCAATTTTTCTTTATGTGTGGCCCTTTTTGTTCTTTTCTCCTTCAGGCCAGAGGGCTACGACGACCAATGGCGCTACTACCCGGGATATGACCCCAGCTTCGACGACGACTACCGCCGGCGGGATGAGTCCTGCTTGGATGACTTTGACCGGCGCAGCGTCCACAGCGAGATGTCCGCCCACAGTCTGCACAGCAACCACACCCAGCACAGCAGACACAGCGCCTCTAGTGTCAGGTCCCAGCAGGTCAGTGTGCTGTGTATTCTTACATGGAATACATCAAGCATCATAAAATCACATTATTACATTCAGTGAGCTGGATGTAAATTATTTATTGATTCATTTATTTGAAAGGGACAGATTTATTTTATTTATTTTTTATTACTGTCTGAGTGCTAGTTACAACACTCCGAGATATTTGGTAGCCCAGACGGATTTGGTAAGAACACAGCCGATAACGTGAAAGCAAAACACCAAGCTCATTGATTTCAACGAGGCACATTTAGTTGATCAAAGTCATTATTTTATCCTATTCATATTACCAGTTAAATGCTGTTAAACCTGTAGCCTCAAGGACCAATTATTCACTTATTCAGTCATTTTCACAAACCTAGATAACATAGCTTTTAAAGAAGCGCATCTGCATATATACAAGAGATTTCGTAACCAGAAAACAGCTTACCCCATTCTATTCACTCAAAACACCAAAAGAGCATTCATCAAAAGCGCCAGGAGCAGTTAAAACACTACGTTGGTATACACATATCTGTTAACGTGGATATAAAAACATATTTTTGGTTCAGAAACGTTGAGATTCAACATATTCGTGGTTTGTAAAAACGTGCAAATAGCCACGTCTTCTTCTTTCAACTTGGTTGAATGAAACACACATTTAGTAGTAACCTAGCTACAGAAAAGTAGACATCAGTACAAGTTGTTGCTTGTACTGATGTGCTCCTTCACAGAAAAAGCTGTCTGAGCAAAATATGTTTTGCAGAAGGAAACTAGAGTTTCCACTTGAAGCTGCTTTGGTAGATCTGCTGCAGCTCTGTAGGCTCTTGATGTATTTACAGAGAGGCTGAGGAGCAAGTCCATTCAAACATTTAACCACAAGCTTTATATAATGATAATCAATAAAATGTGCAAAACTTCAAATATTGTATGTACTTGAAATGCGGCAATGATGCTAACATATTTTCTTTTTGGCTAAAATGTTCAAGCCCCATTGGACAGACACTCTATGTATTTAATTACTGACTGGTTGGCCTGCGACCAGGTAGTTAAACCGTAGGACAGATCTGACAATATTGAATTTAAGAATAGTAAGGCTAAGTCAAAAGTCTTCTTCTCATCTTGATACAGCTGTTAGCCGTTTGACAAATATTTTTAAATCTCTCCCTCTGCCTTTGTCTGTCTATCTCCATTCCTATCTGTTTATCTGCATTTCTCTTTCTTTCTGTCTGTCCGTCAGTTTTTATCTCCATTCCCATCTCTTTTTCCATCTATCTTTTCTATTATCTGTGTATCTCCATCTATGTAACCATCTATCTGTCTGTCTCCGTCAGTGTGAGATTGAAACTTTATTAGCATAATGACCAATTTAACTATTTCCTAATCTCACTTGTAGTTCAACTATGCATCTTTCTTGTATTATTTGTGCATTGTCCACAACTGTCATTGATTGCATCTGAGTTGTTTTCTATCTGTAGCTTTTACTTTTTAGATGAACCGCTTACCTTCAGAAATGATATTTATGTCAAATAGATTATATAAATATTCGATTTATTCGATTTTTCCTTAAAATGTATTAATGAACAGGACTGACTTCTGCGAACTATGCAGTGTTTCTAACTTTTTTCTCATGACATGAATTTTATTCCTCCCATGGTCCGAATGTGAGAATCACAGGATTCTCATAATGTTTGTGTTTGTGAATAATGTAGTGGCTTATCCAACAGTGCTCTGTGCTTCACTGATAGAGCTACAGATAGTTGTAAACGTGACCTATACCATCACCTACTGTATTATCAGTAGGTAGAAAGACCTATGCCTGACCTATGCAACCATCATAAAGGGACTGTAGGTAAGATTGGGGCACTAGAATTTGAGTGTAATTTGTTAGCAATGCCACAGCCGTCTGTCAGTAATTAAAAAGTGAAAGGCTCTGTGAGTCTAAGTGCTTCAACTTGACTGCGCCTGCAGTTACTGTTGAAGTTTCTTACTAATCAGGGCATCTCTTCCTCGATTGGTTTGGGGAATCCTTCTTGCCTGTCAATCACAGGTGCGTGAATTCAACACTAGTCAATGTCGGAGAAATATAGCTTTTTTCTGCCCTCTCCTTACAACCCTGAAATTGTACCTACAGCAGATTTAAATGTCCTCGCTGCTATCCTCCCATCCGCTTTACTGCTTAATGAAGGGTTTGTTTATGTTCATGCTCTTATATACCACCTCTCTCTCCATGTGTGGCCATGCAGAGTCAGGTGTACCGGAGCCAACCTGACCTGGTGTCCGCGGTGTACGACGCCAACTCTACAATCCGCAATGACCCCTACAGACAGTACCAGGACCAGACTGACGCTAGCCAGAGCTATACCCAGTACCCCTACTCCGCGGACTACAATGCAGACTCCACCTGGATCGCACCTGAGCAACGTAAAGACAGACAGAGAGAGAGAGAGATTGATTATCCTCAAAACTAATGCCTAACATTTTTATTTTGCATTTTTATTTTACATTTTTTATTATAACAGTAAACAACATAATAAAACACAAAATAGTAATTTTAACACAACTTCAACAAATGATTGCATAGATCAGCAGCAAATTGCAAAAGTCACATAGCATTGCCTTAAACGAATAGGACCAATTATTTTAGAGATTAGTCTATCAAGATGAAATCAAAGTGTGACTGGGCTTTTTATTTCAAAGTCTGCTGTAATGAACAGTAAGTTTGATCTGTAGCTCTTTACGTTCAAGTGTCTGTAGTTAACGCAAGTGAACGCTTTTCGGATATGTCCATGTCAATAAGTTATTTTGTTTTGTTGTATAAGGCAGGTATTACTTTTGTGTGTGTGTGTAAATAAAGTTTGTTTTTCTTTTGTCTCTCCTTCTGTCCTACTTCCATCTCTTTTCCAGCGCCTCCCCGCCCAGCTACCCCAGAGAAGTTTACCATACCACACCGCTGTGCCCGCTTTGGGCCCGGTGGTCACCTGGTCCAGGTGCTGGCCAATCTGCCGTCGGCCGGGCAACCGGCCCTGGTAGACATCTACAACATGGAGGTCAGTGGGACTTGTTGTCGTGTTCATTGGTGAAGAGTGAATGTTAATTAATCCACCGCTTTGCATTTGGCCGATTTGTAGTTGGTTCCAAATGCCCTTTCTTCAGCATAATTGGGATTTTTGGCTCAGTGTTTTGGTGTTGTTGGTGTTTGTAAAGTCTGAATAAACCAACTAATCCCAGAAATGTCTACCGTTTAAACGGTGAATATCTCATTATAATATAATCTAATAATATCAACGCTGTCTCTTTGACTGCAGACCATGCTCCAGGACACCAATGAACAAGCAGAGCTACGATCCTTCCCTGGCCCCCTGGTCAAGTAAGGACTCCTGTTACAAAACACACACGCCTTTCAAATCACTTCCAGTGCCCTGTTCCAAGTAGCAACTTTGAATATGTTTAGGCTTAAACCAGAACTCTGACTCAAACAAGCGTTTCCCTGGACTGTCTTGATTTTTGGTTTCATAACAGTTGATTTAAATTAGTGCTGAGCCCAAATATTCAAATATTTGTACATTAATTTGTTAGGTAGGTACTCAAATCTCAATTCAATATGCGAATGCTTAGTTTATTTATTAATTATTTTATGAAAATGAATAAAATAAAAATATATTAATTTGCTTATGCATATTGGTGAACCGTAGGTAGAAGGTAAGGTTACATTTCATCTGAATATCGCAGGGCTACAAAAAGAGAAATACATGTAAAAGCACGAGATATCCTTTGAGGAAATAGTAGCCATCGTCAGAATGGCCAAACATGGCCGAATTATCCTTCTTTAGTTTTGTATTGGGGTTTGAGAACATTATTTGAATGTTCGGTAGCAGTTTGACATCTGCTGTCCACAGTGAGAATCAGCAAGATGGACAGAGAAATACTTTTAACTAACTAACTAGTTTTAATAATGATATTTATTAAATGTTCTAGGGTTATCCCCAGCATTTTGTTTTCCATGTTGGCACTCCCACTGGTCAATTGCGTCCATAGAAAAAAGCGGTTGCGGCAAGCAGAGATTAATAATAATATAGGGTTTTATATAACTTATTAAGCAGCTATTTCAGTTCCTTTTTTTGCGTTACTATAATAACACTGCAGAAATTAAAAGGAAAAACGATCAGTTGATAAAAATGTGATTTTGCAGCAGCGGTTCGCCGGCTGGTGATTCAGGCAGGGAAAGATCCGCTCTATGAATTGTCATTTATTATTTATTCTAATATTTGTTCGGAAAACCTAAAGAGTTTCGAAGTTTGAATTAATTTATTCGGGCCAGCCCTAATTTCAATCTTGAATGAATTCACTCAATCTTGGATAGGTTGAACCTGAAAATGTGCATTGATGACAGGCTTCAGAAGCCATCGTCTATCTAATTTGTGTTACAAAACATTGTTAATAAGGTGTATACATCTTTTTTGGTGTAATCTCTGGTGGATCCGTCGCGGATTGCAGTGTCAAATAGACCCCTGGCCGAAAACCAAAAAGCACTCGACGCTGCTGTAGGCCTACCGCTAGATCCTGCGGCTGGGCAGGCGGTAGGCTAGGAACAATCTGCACTCCGATGTCCATCGCATGTCCGACAAATGGACAAGCCATTATGTCCTCCTTTAAAAGTGTCACATAAATCACTGCTTAAATAGTGTAGGCGTGGGTGAAAAACACTTTTACTAAGTGTGTAAGGATACAAATTGTCTATTACTTCAATGAAGATGGGCTACGTCACGTTAAGTTAATTGTTAACGTAGAATACTAACAAGAAAGACAAAAAATATGCCTTGGAATTAGGGGTGGGCAATATGGTAAAAATATATCCCGATTTTTTTTCAGGCAGGGTCACGATCCATGGTCTTATCACAGTTCTTTTTCATGTCTTGCAAGTTACAGTATAACCAAACTAATTTCATTATTTAAATAAATATGGCCGTAGATATATGTGATTGATGGATTCACCGAAACAATCAGAGAAGAGAAGCCCTGATTGGTCAGAATTAGGCGGAGCGGTCTAAAAGCTAAATTGTTTCATACAGCACACGTATGAGAGCAGTCAACTACAAACAGATATTCTTACATTTCACGCACTAATACCTGACGAATGACAATGCGATTTTTAACAAAATTACATAAATGATAGCTTTCAGATCGTGCTATGGATATTGCATACAACATTCAAATAGGCCTACATCCATTGCATTAGGCTTACATAGGCTATTAACCATGGGTAAGAGAAAATGATAATTATTTTCGGTAATAAAGAAGAAGAAAATAAAGTCTAACACGGGCTGTGAATGTTTACTCTATATGCACGCTCAGTAATAAGTGATCAGGGAGCAGGGAACGAATGGGACAATACGCGGCCCAAGTCTTGCGGTGATAACTGAAAACTGAAACGCTGAATGGATGGTGTTAAAGCGGGGCATAAAAAGAGTCGACAGCCCGTCAGGTTCCAGCAGACCGTTCCACCCACGGTCTGTAGTACACTGAAACGCATCATTCCCATGTATTTTAAATTTGGAATCAGACGTCAAGCGCTTCTACATTCTTTTTATCGATGCAGGTTTTGTCATGATCGGATGTGAATACCGAGCACAGTCCTGCAGAACGGAGCTCTGCGTCTCCCAAGAGACCAGCAACTGTTTGATTTCATAGATGTTTTGTATTTATTACGGTGCCTTGCCTTATAGACGGTAATCAAAAGATTACCTATATAACATTAAAGTGCAGGTGAACCCACTGTTTCAGCTGGAATTCAAACACTGAGATTAAAAAGAAATGCATTTTGGGCTGAGAGTTCTAGAAAGGAAGGGGGCGTGTTACGACCCATGGCAACTTTTTGATCCTTTTTAGTACCATCGTTCTATATGAGGATTATAATGAGCGATGTTTTATATGAAATGCGCCACACACCGTGGGGTTATACTACAAGTGTCCGAGAAGCTTAACCCTTACATGGATGCGGACACCAAAAATAAGCCACTGCTCAAAAGGAGCTTCACCATCCACACACACCGTCGTGTTATACTATAGGTGTCCGGGAAGCCTAACCCTAATTGAAGGTAATAACCCTTATGGAAGAAAGTGTGATTTAAGATTTGGCTGAGAAAACAACTTTGGATGCGTGTATGAGCCATAGAACTGCAACTGATAGAATAGATGGAATAGCATGATACTAACGATCTCTCTGTAAAGGCAGATCACACCCCTACTTGGAATACAATAGAAGGTATTGGATATTGGATATCATATAAGGTTTTTCGTTGCCATTATCTAAACCAATTAGACGATAGAAAAACGTCACCACTGCAGCCATGGGCGGGGTTATCTTGGATTAACCTGCTATGTACCAGGTTTGCTCTAGGGTAGGCTCACAGCATGAGTCGCTATGGTAACTAAACTGAGAGTAGTCTAATCTTCGTTTCTGAAACCGAATTCAGGATACCTTCTGACTTAACATAGCCGGTTAACCTTGAAACAGGGCCCAGCATGGAGTGATCCTATCTGATCCCTGTATGTTGACCTTTTGTCAGGGAAGAGACCCACAAGGGCGACGTGATCAAGTTCTCCCAGAACAAGGCCCTGGAATGCGTGCGAAACAACGACCTGCTGGACCGCGATTCGGCCTGCCTGTTGTGGGACTTCATCATGCTCCTCTGCCGACAGAACGGGGTAGGCCTCGAGTAGATGGGAGAGAGAGGGGACATTTTGCATACTTAATTATAATACAAAAATATGGTCCATGACGACTTTTACATGCACACCTTGATACAATTAAGGCTGAATAATCAGATTAAGACCATACACTGACTAAGGTTTTTGTTTATGTAGTCGGAGTAGTCAGAATGGCTGTTGGTTCATCCCATGTGACTTTCGCCTCTGGACGAACCTCTAAATATTTAGATCAGCCCTCGTAACGTGACTCTATTGACCCTGGTGGATGCACAGAATGAATACATTTGATTTTAAGCTGTTTATTTGACAAGGTTCATCAAATGATGATCGAGTTTTCTCAGTGTAAACTGCAATATGCCCTGGGAATAAATGAAGTACTTGCTTTATCAAACCAAGGTGGTTACATGATGAATAATAACTTATTTTCACGCCCTTCTCTTGTCACTGAAGACGGTGGTGGGGACGGACATCGCTGACTTGCTGCTGAAGGAGCACCGCTCCGTATGGCTGCCCGGCAAGAGTCCCAACGAGGCCAACTTGATTGACTTCAACAACGAACCACTGGAGCGGGCCGAGGAGGAGCCGGGGGCGGGGCCTCTGTCCCTCCTGTCGGACACCTTCATGACGGTGCCAGAGAACGTCGGCAAGGAAACCGAGCGCTTCCGGGAGCTTCTACTATTTGGCCGCAAGAAGGCAGGGAACAAGTCCACCACTGTGTTGTGAATAGTGCTTGATGAGGGATGGGTTTTATTGGTGCCTCCTACATCATAGTGGAATGAGAACTGTGAAAAACTTTTGTTTTAATAGGATGCACTAGAAGCGGCTATGAAGGGAGGTCTGTGGGGACATGCGCTGCTATTGGCCAGTAAGATGGACAACCGAACACACGCGCGTGTCATGACCAGGTACACTTGAGCTGCACACACACACCATTTGGTTTATGATGTTTTCCTCAGATACAAACATGATAATGTTTCATTTATATTGATACCATGTGCCAAAACAATAAAATAAGAGAGCTTAATATATAATATAAATGTCCTAGTAAGAGAAATCAACAACACGGTAGTAGAGAGGACTGAACTATTAGCAATATTTCTTGGGTGCTCAGGTTTGCCAACAGTCTACCCATCAACGACCCTCTACAGACCGTCTACCAGCTGATGTCTGGAAGGATGCCAGCCTCAGCCATTGTATGTTACTCTTCCTTTCCCTTCTTCTCAGGCAAAATTACTTGTAAAGCAGTCTGTCTGTCTCATCCTCTCTTGTCTTTCTGTCTCATTCTGTCTCTGTCTGATCTTCTCTGTTATTTTTAGTCTTGTGGAGAAGAGAAGTGGGGCGACTGGCGCCCTCATCTGGCTATGGTGTTGTCCAACCTCACCCACACCCTGGATCTGGACACCCGCACCATCACCACCATGGGAGACACTCTGGGTAGGACCTCCATAAGCTTACTCAATGGACAGAACTATATTGTTAATGGTCATCATAATATTAAGTTGTTATACTGGTCGTTTCTGGCAGCTTCCAAGGGTCTCATCGATGCTGCTCACTTCTGCTACCTGATGGCCCAGGTGGGACTTGGGGTTTACACCAAGAAGAGCACCAAGATGGTTCTAGTTGGCTCCAACCACAGGTTAGACACTCAAAAACACACTCGCTCACTCACACACATTTATTTGTAACAACTATAATTTTGTAACAGCTGGATTTTGTAATCCAGATTGCATAAATTAAATTGGCTATGTTGTACATCTACAGCATCAAGTTATGTGTATTTCAAGAAAGATTTTGCATTCCTCCCATCCATGTCACTCAACAATTCAAGAACAAATGTGAAACATAGGTCCCCGTTATTACTTCCTTGTCTTTTTGTTTATCTTTTACAGTTTAACGTTCTACCAGTTTGCGACCAACGATGCGATCCAGAGGACGGAGGCCTACGAGTACGCCCAGTCCCTGGGCTCTCAGCCCTGCTCACTGCCAAACTTCCAGGTACGCTCCTAAGCACGGACACACAACATTGCAGTAGTATTTAAAGGAGAGAAGGATATAGACTGGTATTTCAATACAAATAAATGAACATGGATTACTATTCTCTCCTAATGGAAAAAGGAATATGTCACTATGCCATTTTGGCCTGGGGGAAGAAACTGCAAGCTGTCTGTTGAATACTGAACGTGTGACTATTCATGCATGCTTTGAAAATGCCAGTCCATTTATTGCACAATACCTCTTGTAAATACTTATTCAGTGTCTCTGCATTGTATATATCTTTTTTTTTTTCTTTATCTAGCGGTTAGGTTTTGGCCGAAAGTTTCTGGGTTTGAACCCTAAATGTCTGCAGTTTACCTGTACACATCCTTTAGCAAGATGTCTAACCACTTCCTGCTCATTAATTGCATGATTCCTTTCTCTCATGGTCAGGTGTTCAAGCTGATCTACGCCTGCCGCCTGGCTGAAGCAGGCCTCGGCGCGCAGGCCTTCCACTACTGTGAGGTCATCTCTAAGAGTGTTCTAATGCAGCCTTCATATCACTCTTCTGTCATCATCAGCCAGTTGATACAGGTACATATGAACCCCCTTATTCTCTCCATCACTCACTCATGGTTACGTTAGCCTCTTTATCTCCATCTCATGCATCTCTTGTCCATCGTGTGATTTTGTTGTGTGCAGCTACAGATCTTTTTGAAATGGTGCAATCTCTTCTATAAGTAATCTACAATGTATGGATTCAGCAAGGGAATGCCATTTGTAATTCAACAGATTTCATGATAAATTCCAAAGTAACAAAGCAAGGATACAAAACATCAAGTAAATTATTCAAAATATTGTGGTAGGTTATATGTTTTGCTGTTGATAGTTAGATTCTTGGGAGCCAGTCAATTCTTATTTTTTTCAGTATTTGCTATTTATTTATGCTCTTCTCCCTTCCTCTACCATATTGCCCCAGCTGTCGGAGAAGCTGCGGTTTTACGACCCCCAGTTGAAGGAGAAGCCGGAGCAGGAGCTGTTCATCGAGCCAGAGTGGCTGCTGCACCTCAGACAGCTGGACAGACAGATCAGGGTGAGGGAGCGTTACCTATGACCATACCATCACCCAACACAAAATATAAAACATGTTCAGCAATATGTTTCATTAGAAGAGCCAATTATAGGAACGGGCCTGATGAGCTACATCTCCCGTCTCTGATTAATAAAGTTTATCTAAACGTTTTCTCTTAATACCCAAATCTTTCTTCAATAATGTTTTCTGTTTTAGACCGGTGCAATAGCCTACAATGCAGACAGGGCCACTCCCACGCAGTACGACTGTGCTTCCCCTAGCTCTGAGTTGGAGCAGCCCAGTCCAGCTGAGCCTTACAACAGCATCATGCCACCAGAGATGAATGGAGCCTCTTCAGACAACCCTCTGATCAGCTCACTGCTCCCCGGGTCACAACCCCAGGCAGTGCAGCTAATGCCTCCAGGTGTGCTGAAGTCTTAGTTCAGTGTTTCCCAAAATGTCTTTGGTGCCGTGGTCATAAAATCCTATGTATCCCAAGTTGCATTTGCTTCCCCATCATTTGAACGCTATCATGAATATCTGCATTGATAAGGAAAATCAATGCAGTCGTTTTCTCATGGGCACACATCATGAGGCATGTGTTTGTATGTGTTATATTTAAAATCCACCATCAAATATGTGTATCTTATATATAACTTAAGTCAGCAACTGCAAGAGATTAGAGTAGTTATTTTAGTTATTTATTCATGTAAATCAATATGTACGTATATTTTCTTTTACAGCCCCAACTACAATCCTCCAAGACGGCATGGTTCCACAGCAGCACCTTCACCCATCAGACGTCAACCAGTTTTACCCCGTGCCCCCCAGCACGGCCTCAGGCTACCCACCGCATGTCCCTGCTTCCCTCTCCGGCCCCTCTCTCTACGAGCCCCAGCAGCCCGAGCCAGCGGACATGTACCCACCACCTCTTCAGCAGCAACAGCAGCCCAGCACCTCGCCACCTCACCTGGGACACATGGGCTCTCACATGCCCCCCCAGATGAACCAACCACCACCCCATCTGATGAACCAACCACCCCCCCAGATGAACCAACCACCACCCCATCTGATGAACCAACCACCCCCCCAGATGAACCAACCACCACCCCATCTGATGGACCAACATACTCCCCATCAAATGAACCACCAACCTCCCCATCAGATTAACCAACCCCCACATCTGGTAAACCAACCCTCTCCCCATCAAATGAATCCGATGCCTCCACACCCGGTGAGTCAGCCATCCCCACACATGCCCCCATCCCCTGGACACATACCTTTTTCCTCCTCCGGACACATGCCAATGATGGATCAGCATGTCCTAGCCCAGCCAGAGAGTCAGCCCCTGCCTCCGATGTCTAACGCCATGCGCAGGAACTCTTTCACACCGCAGATGGACTTTTACGACCAAATGGCACACATGGTTAGCATCGAGATCCTGATAAATGCTTGGCTATGTCACCTAATGCATTTAAAGTGCCAGTGAACCCAAAATCGTGTAGTTAGTATGTCTTACATGATTTTCAACATAGTAATTATGCCATTTTGTCACCATTACTAAAATAATAGCGTAATTCAGAAAACACTGGTGTAAAATTTGATGTTTTTGCCAGTTCTACTCTGCTCCGAACTCGGTTTTTGCCAGTTCTACTCTGCTCCGAACTCGGTTTGTGAACGTTCTACTCTGCTCCGAACTCGGTTTGTGAACGTTCTACTCTGCTCCGAACTCGGTTTGTGAACGTTCTACTCTGCTCCGAACTCGGTTTGTGAACGTTCTACTCTGCTCCGAACTCGGTTTGTGAACGTTCTACTCTGCTCCGAACTCGGTTTGTGAACGTTCTACTCTGCTCCGAAATCGGTTTGTGAACATTCTACTCTGCTCCGAACTCGGTTTGTGAACGTTCTACTTTGCTCCGAACTCGGGTCCCGTTCTTTTAGTGATGGCACTTCGACGTCAAGACGAAGTGACGCTGAACCCGAGAGCGATGCTACTGCCATGGTGTGTGTGGATGTGTGGAGCTCCGTTTGGGCAGCGGTTGATATTGATGGCTGTGTCCGAGAAAGGGATACGCTTCTTGGACACCTATAGTGTAACGCCACGGTGTGTGGCGCATATCATATCGCTCATTGTAACGCTCATACTCAACGACGTATACTAGCTTAACAAAAGTATCACGAAATTGCCGTGGGTGGTAAACATAGGGATCACACGTCTCCCCTCCTTCCTTGAACTCGCAGCCCAAAACGCATTTTCTATGTCAGTGTTCGAAATTAAGCTGAAACCGGGGGTTCACTTACACTTTAAGCTAGCTTGACGTTAATTTGAAGTCCATTTGAATTGATGGAATCAATTCCATCAATACAATGGCTTACCCTCAGCATGCATAGATGAATGATAACGATAATAATGATCACCCTGTCTATGCTCTTTTCAGGGTGTCGGAAGAAGATCGAGAACTTCTTCACAGTCTTCAATGCACATGGTAAGATTGGTTAATTTCTAATTTACTTTAGTGTTTAAATCAGGTTATGTGCATTCATAGTAGACCGATCAAACAGTTTGGATGTGTCACCCAACCACATTATGGAGCTTGTATTGGCCTAATGATAATGCACTCTTTATGGTGATCATGGTGCTAGATTTAAACAAAAAGGGAAATTGATGGTTAATTGAGTAGATAGTCAAGCTGCTGTATCTAACCCAACCTTGCAGATTGGGATGGGAGAAATAAAATCTATTAATTTGAGTATCGGGATTCTTTGCTTCCGCAAAACCTGCATCATCAGGCTGACTTAAAAGTAGAATTTTGGACCAAAATCGTAAGTTCTGAAAATGAATAGTACCATCCGCCAGAGGTCGTTATTGAGTATTTGTATTAAATTCATATGAACTATGTTCTGTTCAGCCATGTTCATTAAGACAAACCATGGCGGACACACGACACACCTGCAGAACATGAAGCCCAACTAGGGCTCTAGTTCTGGAAAGTCGTCTGTGTGTAGGAGTGTTCACTGTAGTTTTTGTTCTGGTGCTCTAAACTATTCAATCCCGATCCATAAAAACAAAGGTTTGAGTTGCTAGGCAGATGATGCTGATGAATTTCTAATCCTGATTTGCTGATAGTTTTTTTTTTTTGGAGTCTGCTCAACTCTGCTGCGCTTACAGATTGCATTTAGGAGTGTGTTGCAATGTATGGCCTCAAGTCAATGATTTATGGCACTGATTTGACTTACTAATGCTGTTATGATAATGTGTACTCCGTATTAGGCAGTCATTATTTATAGTTACTTTCTTGAAATGTTAGCTTGCCAATTAGCGCGCTAACCAGCAATTCATCTCGTCACACAATTCAGTTTGTTGTGTAGTGTGTGGGGTGCTCAAGACAACCGATCAGGAGGGCAAAGATCTTTTCAAACGGGTTTGATATTATCAGGCCTGACTTGCGTAGTGTGGGGGGACCGAGACTGAAATTGACTGACACGGATATCTGGATTAAAATGTTGACAATAAGACGTAAACCCATCATTTTCTTCCTTATCATTTGAAACGGCTTAAACTGCTGCTTAACTGTTTACCAGAGCAACAAGTCCTTCTGTCTAACCTGCATAAATGTAGGCTTGAAATGGTGCTTGAAACTTTAGTTTCAGTAGAAATGACTGCGCAGTTCATTAGAGAGGTGTCTATAAATCCAGCAGCAGCGTGTTCCTCCGAGGCAAGTCTTCAGAGAAGGTGAGGAGAATCGGACGGTAGAGTCTTCATGACTGATCCCAGTCGTGAAGTGTGTACTGCAGAACTCAACCCCGGCTTTAAAAAGTAGCCTAGTGGGCAGGAGCCTTTAGTCATATTTCTTCAAATAAAATGTATTTTAAATGAGAGGTTTCTTTTGAGGGACAGAGGGGAGAATTAAATATTAGGCCCACATACAAATAAATAATAAAATGAATACAGTGTTTAGTGATAATGGATGGATGGAGGACCCAACTCCCAACCAATTTTGGCACCACAGAAGTTGTACTACAGTTACAATGGTTATAATAGCATGCACAAGACTGTACATGACTCCTTTATAATAATAATAGTGGATATCATATTTTATTGATAAATGGACCCCTGAAATGAAAATGTAACCTTTGACTCGACAGAAGATTGAGTTAGTTGTTTTCGAAAGGGTTTTTGAGGTTGTTGTGTTTACCTCTTACCTGTTTGCATCCCTGCACAGGCCTCGGGTCGTCGTTCCCGAACCACCTCTGAGTCCTCCACTCACTCCGGGGGACGAGAGCGCAGCAACTCCTCGGCCATGCAGATGTCGTCGTCACCTCCCCCCTCCATCCCTGAGCAGCCCCGCATGGAAGACCCCAAGAAAGCTAAGAAGCACTCCCCCAAGAAGGTAAAACCCCCAACATCCTGACCCACCAACCCCATCTACATCTCCCCTTCCAGCTGAAGTGACGTGGTTTTTACCTTGGTGTTAACACGGCTGCACTTTATCCACCACAGGGTGGTGGTGGCGCTGGTGGTGGTGGTGGCGGATGGCTGAATTGGCTCTATAGGAAGGGCAAAAATGAGGCTCACTTGCCCGATGACAAGAACAAATCTGTGAGTTGGAGGATTTGTTTTTCATAATGGAGCTAGATCTTTGCTAGCTCCCAATACTGCTCCTTTAAGATAACATATTGAGACGAGTCTGTATCACTGACATGATATGTAACTGATGTTGTTTTTTAGATCGTGTGGGATGAGAAGAGGCAGAAGTGGGTTGACCAGAATGAACCAGAAGAGGAGGTTTGTTATTTGCTCTTTCATTTAAATTGTACTTATTATTTAGTCTCATGGGTCAACCAGTTTTGATTCTTTATTGGATGTAGGACTTTCCTCGACTAAGATTTGGCACGGTCGATTCTGATTCATCAGGCCAGACCTATTGTCAAAATATTGTCAATTCATATATCATATATTGTATTATGTATGAATTCAGTTTTACGTTAAATTTTTTAGCTTTCCTTTTTAGCTTTCTAATGTCAATAGTTCATTGAGCCTATTTATTAGGGCTACAGATTTGCCCATAGGTGGCACTATTATCAGAATTGAATGTCAAAACTTCCAAGGGGATATTGCATGCATATTGCACTAGGAAAGTGCAATATGCATGAATCTTTATATACATGCACCATTCGTCATAATGAACAACTTTTTCATTTGGATTAAATGCAATGACGACAACCTGACCCTAAACAACGCCCACACACAAACTGATTCTGAGCCCGAGGTAGTAAAAGCTGCAAACATGTACCAGGTGACTGTGGGACCATATGGTAAAACAATCATAGCAATAAGACCAAAGACGGCGGAGATATACGTATGTAAAATATATGCATATGCACAATGTTTAAACAACTATAACTTTGCGGCACAATGATATAGGCTTGGCTGTCTCTTGGCTAAAAGGGGAGATTGGAGATTCCATAGTATACCCATGCCAAATTTGAAGTCAATATCTTAAAAAGCAAATTGGATGCATTTGTTTAAAGTTTGCCTATGTAAACCGCAGACTCTCGCCAATGCTGGCCTGGCCTTAAAGGTGTACACACATTATTTCTCTAAAGTCAGATTTGGGTTAGTACGGTGGATATGGCCACTGTTTACTTAAGAAACATGGTTGGTGATGATTTTGATATGTTTACTTCCGGTAAACTTCCTGTTTTTATGGCATAGTGCACAAAGTTTTTGAGTCACGTGATCGGCTCCTGCAATCGCAAATTGGAAGTTGATAACACCGAACACGTGTTTAGGGCTGTATCGGCTGATAATGATCAGCGGCCGATCAATCGGTTGCATCACTTGTGTTAGGCTTATAAGCCTATTGTACAATTTGAGAGACTTATTTGATTGAGAGAGAATTTATATATTTGGTTTAGGCCTACTTTATATATTGTATATAATATATACATACAGAACAGTTGTATCTCACGGATGGTAGTTTGCGTCTTTTTAATCTGGCACAGATCCTGGCATCATCAGGGTTGGCATCATATGCCCTTTACCCCCCAACATCCCGGTAAACACTCAATGTCTCTGTGTTTCTCACACATAGACTTTAATTAGGTGGGTCATTTTGTATTTTTATTTTTTTATCCGTCCGAGAGAACGATGCCATCCGCGATCAATAGTGATTCCCATGCATTGGCTATTTTTTTTAAATGGGTAAAGTCGTATTTCATTATAGAGCTACACATTTGCTCTCGCTTTCTCTCACCAACAAACTGACAAGTGGCGGTCTGTGAAAAGCCCCTCCTCTCCATGCACACTCTGAATCAACACATGAGCGGGATCAAGTATTGTTGCAGGCTTTTCCCCACCGAGGAGACGGCTAACCAAATGAATTCATAGAATCAATCCGGAGTTCACAAATCAGTATGAGGGAGGCCAGAAATACAAAAACTCTAATCGAATACACAGCCTAAATCTCAATGTAAACTTGTTTTGTAGGCGCCGTTTTTGATGTGATAAAAGACTGCGATAGTTTCCACCAATGTACACATATGGAAAGTCAACTTAGACTGTATATAACACAGATTTAACTAAGTTTAACCTGTATTATAAAGTGCTCCATTGGCCACACAGCTCTTTATTTGCATTTTATTGTTGTAGAACTAGTGGGATAAACTTCTAAACAGCGTTTTTAATCAACTGGGAACTAGGGGTGTGTGATATATTAGATTGTGATGATTGTGATAACGATTAAAATGTCTCCACGATCTGCCTTTACAGAGAGATCGTTACTATCGTGCTACAGTCCACATTCTATCAGTTCTATGGCTCATACACGCATCCAAATTGTTTTCTCAGCCAAATCTTATATCACAATATTTGCTAGTCCGTTCCGTGCCTTCCCTTGAGGCACACCGTTAATAGCAAACAGCAGGTAGTGTCTTGGATTTCTTCCCCTCCCCCTTTTTATTTGGCAACAACACAGAGGAGTTGGTCAATAATTCAAACAATTAAATGTCGGTAAAATGGAACTGGTTTGTATTTTCCAAAACCGACACAGTGCAAACAATAGTAATTTGCAATGTTTGCAAAGTAAGCATTTCAAAAGATTTTTCCAAATAGTCGATCAGTGGTATGAGATAACCAGCTGCAAATATTTGAAATAAGACGGTCATTTAGAGGGAACAGGAGTAAAATCCTATGTTTTTACCAATCAGTTTGTGACGTTCCACGATCCTTGTGTGTGGATGTGTGGAGCTCTGTCTGGTGGGCAGCGGTTGATGCTGATTGCAGCATCAAAGGCTTATGCTTCTCTTATAGTATAACGCCACGTTGTGTGGCTGTGTGAAGCACCGTCTGAGCAGCGGCTGATTTTGATGTTTGCGTCCGAGAGAGGGTTAAGCTACACTTAGAGTATAACGCCACGGTGTGTGGTGCATTTCATATACAACATCCCTTATTATAACGCTCACACACAAAACGGTACTAAAAAAGTATCACAAAGTTGCCATGAGCCGTAACCATGGGGATAACAAGCCCTCCTCCTTCATAGAACTCTTAGCCCAAAATAAAAATAATAATAATCTGTGTTCGAATTCTAGCTGATACAGTGGGTTAACCTACACTTAAATGTTATTCATCAAGAGTGCGCTATACTTGAGGTATAGCGCATTGGTTATCTTGAAACCAATGCCAAAACCATGTCAAAATGTTCATGCTTTGCAGAATTGCACACTTGATCAAAATCTGTTGGAAAAGGTACTTCGGCCAAAATGGTCTGTTGTTTTTTTTTCTTTTAGGTTTTGTTACCTTCTAGGGCCATATTTTTCAATATAAGGAAATTAGTTTGGTTCTATTGTTCAGTAAAAATAATCGTGATAAGATCGTGGATTGTGATCCTGACTGAAAGATATTGTGACGTATATTTGCCATATTGGGAACCTTTTGAAACTGGAGACGTCTCTGGTTTAATTGCATGAACGTTTGACCACGGATAACAGCGCTGGGGTACCCCAGCAATGTTATCTGTAAACTAATAAAAAAACTTTTCCCAACTCATACTGCCAACGCCCACTCGCTGTAATCATAGGGTACTGCTCACGCTGCCTGCTACGTTGGTGCAGTCGCTCAAAACATAGGAAGCAGGACAACCAATGAAGGATCAAAAATCCTTGTCGCGAACGAGGACGTTAATGAGTGACTCGAGGCGAGCCTGGCAGCTACTCACTGAAGGAGATCCAATAGACCGTTCCCTTGAACTGGGATGTTACGTGCTGCAGGAAGAACAACAAATCGATGCAGTCAAATCACATTTATGTGGCATCGTGTTGGGCTTATGTAGCCTTCCTACATTCAAGTGGGATGCTCAATCAATGCACTAAAATGAATAGTTCTGTGGGGCGGGCAGCACTAACCGTCCGTATGACATTACACTGTGTTCGTCGTTCCGCCCATCACTAGATCCCATGTTGCCTCACGACGACATCAAACTACGTCTTTTGTTATTATTTTGATGATTTTAGCGACCCCTAGCGGCAGTAATTAAATATTTAACTTTAATGTCTTTCTATCGACAAATTGAATCCTCGAAGATTTGAGGTCATCCCTAATCGGAACACATTTTTTTAAATCTATAGAGTAAACCACTCCCACCACCTCCTCCTGGCTTCCCCATGACTGGTCCTCCCATGCTGGGACCTGGAGGGCCCGGAAGGCCCCCTGGAGGTGGACCCCCAGTCAACATGTTCTCCAGGAAAGCAGGTGAGAGATCATAATAACCTTAGCTGTAATAACAAGGGAAGTTGGATTCTGAGTATGGGAAGGTTTTGAATATTATAATGTCTGTTTATGCTTGACTGGCTGGTTCTTTTCTCAGGCACTAAGAGCCGATATGTGGACATTCTGAACCCGAGCAAGACATCGAAGCATGGGGGGATGGCGCCCGCCCCGGCAGACATCTTTGCTCCCCTGGCTCCCATGCCAACCAACCTGTTTGTGCCTGGGGCAGGTGTGTGTGTGTGTGATGTTCGCATATGTTGTTCAAAAGAACAATGCTCAAAAAAGCGAACCTTTTTAGGGTTCAGTTACAGCTCTAAAATGCAATAATTGTTTGCTTAGATGACATGCGAGTGTAATCACGTTTCAGTGTATTACAGAAAATATATAGTTAAACTAATTTCAGATTTAAACGACAAATTTATCTTTTTCTGTTTCTGCTTTCTTTCTCCAAAGCACCAGATGATCAGCAGCCTATGGAGGCCAGTGAAGGAGGCAACCAGGAGCAGTCTGCTCCAAACGCTGGTGCTGTACCACAGGTAACCAAAAATGGATAACCTTCTATAAATGGAAAATTCTTGGATGGGGATAAAAAAATGTATAACCAAATAATAGTAGTATAGTCTTAGTCTTCACAAAATGAATGGGCTAATTGGATTAGATTAAGAGAATAGGTCAACATGCTTGTTAAATGATGGCTAAAAATAGCCAATACAACCAATAAAGATGCCCCTAGTATAGCTAGTGTCTAAAATCTGGATCTATATTTTTATTGATATATACGTGTGTGTGTATGTATGTATGTTAGGGCTCTGCCGAAAAGAGTCTTTGTGTAGTCCATTTTTATGGCTGATTATCTACTACGGTTAGCCTGAGTAGATCATTTCAAGCTTCTGATAATCGTTTGGTTTTCCGAACGATTATTCGAAAATCTGGAGAGAAAAGGATAAAAAGAACCTTCATAGTGCGTAACTTTCCCTGCCTGAACCGGAGCCGGCAGAGACCACTGCTGCCATCTACCAATTTATCAACTGATTGTATTTCCTTTTCATTTATACAGTGTTATATTGTTAACAAAAAGCAAAACTACAATATCACATAGGTTTGCTGGGTGGATGCCAGTGGCTGTCAAATCCACTCATAGGTCTGAGTCTGACTCGGTTACTGCAGAGCTTCAATGTCGCCTCAAAGTTTACATAGACACACAAATTCCACAGTATGAGAGTAGGCCAATGTAGCAATTGTCATGCTACACGCCACCTAGGTGGCTTTTACTGGGCTCCTCCAGAACCAGGACAGAGGGTGATGATGTTGAAAACCGTTTATTGTAGCGTTTGAAGGACAATGGTACATGCAGAAGGTGATCCATGTAGCCATGTAGGAGTTATCTCTGCGTGTGTGTGGTGATGGCTGGTTTAACCTATGCGCCTTGATTACTCCATGCACAACAGGTGTGCAGCCTCACCCAGCCCCAGAGTCCATCAGTCTGACTCATGCCAGCTGAGGCTGCTTAAACCAGCCATCAACCACACACACTCCAGTCTACTTCTTATTATCACAAAGCAAATAGGTGATTTGAACATTGTGCAAAGTTTTGATGAAATTGCAGGGCAGGACTAGCACTATTCACCAGAAGAGATATCACACACTTATTGCGGGGTGGCGGATCGCCATACAAGGAACAAATGGTTATACCCGGTGACACGGTTGTTTATCATGATGATCAATCGCTATCAAAATGAACTGATCGGCACACCCCTAATGTAATGGATGGATGGATGGTACGGTACATACTAAAGCAGACTTGTGAGAAAATGGTTATTTGACCGAGAGAATACAAAATTATGTTTTATCTAAATTCTCTAGATGTTCAACCCAACCTTGATGCCTCCAGGTGGAGACGGCCTGCCCATGCCGGAGTCTGGGGAGGTAAGAAAACATCCATGGGTCTCCTCTGCTCCCTCTCTAACCATAGCAGCTGTCAAGATGCTGCCATCCACATGAGGCACTACTTCCATCAGCCAGTGCCGATGCTCTACGGCTAGCCTCTTTGGGTTGCGTATGCGGGTGTGAACATTACTATATATTGCATGCGTTGGAAGTAAAATTGACAAATGAGCTAATTCCATTGTCTGTTCATTAATTTGCTTTGTGTATGCTCTAACTTTGCAGTTATAATAATTGGTATTTGTATACTTCCAATATGACTTTCTTTCTAAAGGGGTTTAAAGGAGGTTAATGGGAGAAGGATTAATCTGGCTTTGTGGTTTGTGTGTTGTCTGTTCTGTGTTGACCTCTTTCCTTACCGTCTGTAGCTGTCACGTTCTAGCTCAATGAGTTCTTTATCACGTGAAGTGAGTCAGCATTTAAACCAGGTACCTATAG
>OOFG01107937.1:0-12344 GCA_900323295.1 Molva molva
CAATTATTTTTTGTGCAGATCTACACAATTCACGTGGATGCCCTATTTGTGGTAAAAACTGAGAATTTCGCCGAAAGGTGACGAGTTTGCACCCCTGAATCATTCTAACTTGCCCTAACATAGAAACTGGGGCAAATGCCAAGCATCTTCAGTTATCGGTTAGTCAGAAAACTTTAAAATTCAAGTGTGATTTCAAGAGCAAACCTTTTTAATTTAAGAGCATACCTCTGGTCGTCACATGACATAGAACACAATGTTGACTACCAGCTGGCATTTACCTTCCAGAGACCTTAGCAGTCACGTCGTAGTCCTCCAAGCGGATCCTGGTGGGTCATCTTGACATCTAGTCACAACACAATCAGGATATGAACAAAAACCATCTCGCACCTCAGCAGACAGACTTAAAAAAAATTAGACAAAATAAAACTTTTAGAACTTAAGTGAGAAAGCGCAGAGTCGGCAGCCTTCACATTAAGAGCAGAATTGTGAGTCTTAATAAAACCTGCTTACTCATAGCTCCATTAACCCAGGGAATGTTTTCTTAAAATCATTTTGATCAAAGGGATGGCTGCAGTGACAGATTCAGGACTAGTTGAGTGGCTGGTTTAGTAGCAGTACTCTACTCCATTGAGGTGGCAGTGAGCGTGATAATCACTTTAGAGACGTGTGTCAGTACACCACGAGGGACGTCCTTCACCAAGCAGGACCTCCAGAGCGGCTCCGCCATCAGCAGTGGTTTCACCTCAACGTCAGGTAACAAACAGTGGTAGTGTTTGGTCAGGAAACAAACAGTGGTAGTGTTTGGTCAGGAAACAAACAGTGGTAGTGTCTGGTCAGGAAACAAACAGTGGTAGTGTTTGTCTGGTCAGGTAACAAACAGTGGTAGTGTTTGTCTGGTCAGGTAACAAACAGTGGTAGTGTTTGTCTGGTCAGGTAACAAACAGTGGTAGTGTTTGGTCAGGTAACAAACAGTGGTAGTGTTTGGTCAGGTAACAAACAGTGGTAGTGTTTGTCTGGTCAGGTAACAAACAGTGGTAGTGTTTGGTCAGGTAACAAACAGTGGTAGTGTTTGTCTGGTAGTGGTTTGAATGGTGTGGTATGATTGGTGTTTGCTGTCATGTCTGATAGTTTATGCAAACTTGCCAGTAATACTTCATAGATTCGTGGTCTTCCTCCAGATGCCGGCTCCTCCATCAGCGCTCCTCAGCCAAGGATTCCTGGTCTGGAAACAAACAGTGGTAGGTGAGCCGTGGGTGGGATTATTCTTTGGACGCCTCTTTTAAAATCGTTCTGAACCAAAGTGCTGGCTTGAGTGTAAAAGATGGAGGAATAGAAGATTAATTTTATATTTTAAACTTGCACACACTTGGCAATTTGTTATTCAGGAAAATAGTAAAACGTTCTGTGAATTCAACAGCATACATCTGGTTGTCAAATGACGTAGAAAAAAAAAGTTAACTTGGTATTAACCTTCCAAAGAATTAAGCAGTCACACGAAGTCCTCGCATCGCTCCTGGTGGGTCATCAGCTTCATCTGTTCACATTACAAACGCACTTTAAATCAGCATACAAATAAACACTGTCCCACCTCAGCCAACAGACTTCCTATCATTTGTTAAAATAAACGATACAGCTGGTAGAACTTGTACCGGTAGCGTAGACTCTGTAGCCTTCGCAGTTAGGGGTCTAAATAAAACATTCACCAATGATCATTAACCCAAGGAATGTTTTCTCTAAATCAGTCTTCATAAGTGATGGCTGCAGGAACAGATTTAAGAACAAAAAACGTTCAGTAGCAGTGAGTGATAATCACTTTAGAGTTGGGCTTCATTCGCCCCGACAGACATCCTCCGTCAGGCAGGACCTCCAGCACGGCTCCTCCACCAGCTCCTCCACCACGGCTCCATCAGCTCCTCCAGCACGGCTCCTCCACCAGCTCCTCCACCACGGCGTCCCGGTCTGCGGTCAAACAGCGGTAGTTCGGTCTGACATCTGGTAAGGTTAGGGTTAGGGGATGTAAAACCTGCACACACTTGCATTTGTAAAGGGGTTGCAAATATCCAACTTCCTTAAGTTTACAAGTGGACTTATTGAGAAATGTATCAACTATAGAAGTAGCAGCAGCAGTAGGAGCAAAAATAGCTCATATGACTTAGATT
Organism: Molva molva; assembly: GCA_900323295.1. Taxonomy (NCBI): domain Eukaryota; kingdom Metazoa; phylum Chordata; class Actinopteri; order Gadiformes; family Lotidae; genus Molva; species Molva molva. The sequence goes on from OOFG01107937.1 coordinate 2,160, forward strand.
ACCCAAGATATTACCTCAAATCATAGCTTTGGCGAAATTTCACAGAATGAAAATCAGAACAAAAACCTAATAAATCACCCTCTGCAATCGTTTACAAGAACTAAAAAGAACCTCTGGGCTTTAGCCCAGTGGTTACCCTCTGGTCCTCAGCCTCCGGTCCACCCTGGTGCCCCATGCCTGGTCCAGGGGATCTGGTTACCCTCTGGTCCTCAGCCTCCGGTCCACCCTGGTGCCCCATGCCTGGTCCAGGGGATCTGGTTACCCTCTGGTCCTCAGCCTCCGGTCCACCCTGGTGCCCCATGCCTGGTCCAGGGGATCTGGTTACCCTCTGGTCCCCAGCCTCAGGTCCACCCTGGTGCCCCATGCCTGGTCCAGGTTACCCTCAGGTCCACCCTGGTACCCCATGCCTGGTCCAGGGGATCCTGTAAAGTCAGACAGCATCTTTATTAACACGTTCACACAGCGGTCTTGTTCTGTACAATATGTACATGTAATTCAATCTCGGAAGACGACGTGCTATAACTAAATAGCTGTGCTGTAACTTACTAGCTTTATTTATTAACTAGAGACAAACAGGTTGGCCGTCTTCAGGAAGGCGAACTTCCACACACTGAATCAAGGTACTGAACCAATCACAATCAAGCACATTAACATCCAATAGAAATCATTGTAACAATAATCATTGATGTTAACACATCGTAACAAATCTTGTTATGAATATTACAACAGCAAGTTCAACTACACTATCGAATGCACTTACACTGGTGAGCCTGGTTCAATGCTTCCTCCTCTCCTGCCTCCAGACCCCTCTGCATAGATCACTTTGAGAAGGGCATAATGTTATAGAAAATGATGGGTAAATACGGTATCAATGTGAAAGCGTCCACATCAAACGCTCACCTGTGCGGTTGGAGTGACATCTTGTGCATCAGAGGTTCAGGACTGGAGCTGCCCCCCCTGTTAACACAACATTCATCCATATAAAACAAGACATCACAACGCCAAGATAACACACACTGGAATCACATGGGAACAATTACCAGAAACAGAAAGTGATGCAGCAATTTTTAAATGCTTTCCTTATTTTCCAAGTCAATGAGTGTACGAATTGAGAAAAGCTGTGGTATGTCTGAATGGTAAATGGACTGCATTTATACAGCGCTTTTCTAACCAGTGGGCACTCAAAGCGCTTTACAATATTGCCTAACATTCACCCCTTCACACACATTCACACACCGACGGCAGAGTCAACCATGCAAGGTGACAGCCAGCTCGTCGTAGCAATTAGGGTTAGGTGCCTTGCTCAGGGACACCTCGACACTAGCTAGGAGCCGGGGATCGAACTAGCCAGACAACCTGCTCTACCTCCTGAGCTAAACCGAACCTGTCACTACTTTGAGCTTTACATCATGACCTCACCAAGAATAAACTGAACACCAATACAATAATCACAGGGTGCTTAAGAGGAACAACCTCTTAGTTACCTTGTGTTATGTGGGATTTCATCTACAGCTGCAGTTTTATGGTAGCATTTGCGCAACAATTAACTTGACCCTTCTGAACAGCTATGCTATTTGTTTTTTTGTCTTCCTCTTATTTCTGAAGTCCAGTAGAGACTACATAGAGAAGACAAGTTATTCAGCCCAAGCACTGAAACTGAAAGTGCACTGACCTCACTGTTATGGAGTACTTCTTAGACCAGTGGGGACAGCAGGGAGGGATGGAGCTGGGAGTGGAGGCAGACACCTTGTGACAGAGTACAGTTACAAGTTCAGCTCTGTACAGTTCTTTGGTCTATATTACGTCAACATGTGGGACATGGATCCATTCATTTAGCTGTTGATTCCATTCAGATAAGTACTATTACTACTTACTACCCACAAGTATAGAGTACAAAGTAATTCCATGCCATTTGGTTGGGTTTAACTGGCAGTCCAGATATTTAGAACACTAGCAGTATCAATAGTAATATATAATGATACTTAGCCATAGTCAGCTGCTGGGTTGTTGTAGATCTAAGGAGCCGTAGTGTGGAAATTCCAAATCGTCTCAAATTTAAATGTTGCAGCCTTCAGTGATCTCTGCATCTTATACGCGACTCGAAAATTTGCGCGCAAGAACGCAGTGAGTCCGTTTTAGAGAGCAATTATCGACGAAGTCGTTTTGCGGGATTTTTGTGAGATAAGAAAATTTGGCAATGCTATGTCTTATTTTGAATGCCCTACTAAAGCACAAGAAATTGGTCCAACAGTCCAGATGGTTACTGAGAGAAACGGGGTACTGCCAGATGACCTAATAGGGTACGCTCGTTAGTGAAGAGGTTACGCAAATGCCAATCCTGATCGTGCTGCCCTCTCAGGTGACAACATCCACCCAAAGACGGATGTTGGTGCTAGAATGCTTTATCAAATCAATGCCAACCATAATGAGACCAAATCAAGTGCCCATATTGGCCTCAATTATGTTCTGCACTACATCTCTTGCTTAAAGGATACAGAGGTCTCATACACAGTACTGCAGCATTAGAGGTTCACAAACAGCATAAATCGAACTACCAACCTCCGCAGAAAGCCCAAAACCTTCCGACTAGAATCCTAACGTTCCAGTACGAACCAGCAATAAGAAACGTAACCAGCACCTCACCTTGAGCTGAACGACGGAAGATCTTGTAGTCCTTTGATCATCTTCACATTTCAAAACACATCCAACAGACTTACCTTGAGGTGATCTAGTCATTTGTTGCTGTTGGTACAAATTATTTTGACTATACATTGCAGTTCCCCCATATAATAAATGAACTACTTCCAAGAAACAAGGCTCACAACCATACAAAAAACCTAAAACTACCATGAAGTAACAGCTTTTAACTTGAAATCCTGACCGAAACTGAAATCCTTCATCTCAGAAAATTATCACATTTATAAATGATCTAGATATTTCCAGGTATAAAGAATACATATCCAAAAGATAATTTAAATCTCACAGAAAGCCAACCATAACCTGCAACGGTACCCCAAACTAACCATCAACACAGAAATCATATAATTTAAACAAATACATCTGAGTTTAGGAGAATTAAGTGTGAGGGAAGTGTGTGTTTTAAAGGAAAGACAAGGTAATAAAATTAACCCTATAATAATTCCAGAATTACCAAACAATCTTCCTGATTTACAGAGCTACAGACTTAACATGCTCCACTTGTCCACTTCCTTGCTACTCTCCAAAACGTTGCATCCACATTGCATGAGTGTTGCCTTATTGATCTGGTCTGAGGGACCAGAGATGCATGCTAGGCTACGGTGATGTCTGGAGTCTACAGTTCTGTAGACGTACCCCCTCAGGAGAAACCAAGTGTTCAAAAGGCTGTCGTAACATCAGTTACATGACCTGGAACATCCGACAGGACCGTGACAGGGACTCCCCATGGAGAAATGCCAAGGATAGGATGTGAGGGCTCTTCCTCAGCGACTAGAATACAACCTAGCTCTTACGGGAGAGAACCACTGAGCACATTTCAATGTTCCTCTTCATAGATCTTGAAACCACAGTGAGGGTTTCTTTACCTCCTCATCTGAAGAGCACAACGGCAGCTTGAAGAAGACCCTAGTTGGGATGTTTCCAAGATGGTTTCTGATTCAAGGGGACCCATCTCCCAGGTCCAGCTAGCCTCGTCCAATACATTACAATTCAGCCCAAGAAAGATTTGCATCTCAGCACAGGAGTACAGAAGATATAATCCACAAGGCTTGCCAGCCATCGATCATGTCGGGGGTAGGAAGGGCAGCTACGACGCTTTCAAGCTTGAATAACCATTTACAAAATGTTCTGGTACATTTTCCAACTTGTCCGATTCTGTCCATTCGGAGTGCCATTAGTCCATCATCCATCGTTCCAAGTATCCATTGTTCCTTCGCATTGTTTGCATAATTCAGTCACACTGCAGTCCAATCTGTATGACACTCAAGTCATCCTGTCCAGTGTGTAGGAGATGGAATAAAAAGCCAGATGCTGGATCGCTCCAGGCTCTTTATGTATACTTTATTGCAAAGGCATATCGTGTTCCTGTACCTCCCACTTTGTTACCGTGGTTCATTTAGGCCACAGACTTAAGTCATCCAGAAACTTCAGACAAAAATATACTCAAGGATGTTTTAAATGCAATAGAGTCGTACTGTAGCTGAAAATTCAAAAGATAAAAATGCAGCGATAAAATAGAAGACATCAAACCAGTTAAAATCTTGGGGGAAATTTTTGCATGACACCCATGTCAAGACGCTCACACATAGTATGCTATGCCAGGTAGAACCATGGCCACTCACATGAACCCCATGCCAGGTAGAACCATGGCCACTCACATGAACCCCATGCCAGGTAGAACCATGGCCACTCACATGAACCCCATGCCAGGTAGAACCATGGCCACACTCACATGAAGAACCCCATGCCAGGTAGAACCATGGCCACGCTCACATGAACCCCATGCCAGGTAGAACCATGGCCACTCACATGAAGAACCCCATGCCAGGTAGAACCATGGCCACGCTCACATGAAGAACCCCATGCCAGGTAGAACCATGGCCACTCACATGAAGAACCCCATGCCAGGTAGAACCATGGCCACGCTCACATGAACCCCATGCCAGGTAGAACCATGGCCACTCACATGAACCCCATGCCAGGTAGAACCATGGCCACTCACATGAATCCCATGCCAGGTAGAACCATGGCCACGCTCACATGAACCCCATGCCAGGTAGACCCATGGCCACTCACATGAAGAACCCCATGCCAGGTAGAACCATGGCCACGCTCACATGAACCCCATGCCAGGTAGAACCATGGCCACTCACATGAAGAACCCCATGCCAGGTAGAACCATGGCCACGCTCACATGAAGAACCCCATGCCAGGTAGAACCATGGCCACTCACATGAAGAACCCCATGCCAGGTAGAACCATGGCCACTCACCTGATTCCCATGCCAGGTAGAACCATGGCCACGCTCACACGTATCCTATGCTAGGTAGAACCCGACACTCCCATGTAGTACTCTATACCAAACCATGGCCACGCTCACACGTTTTATCGTATACAAACTGCAACTATTTTCATAGTTGATTGATTAATCAAATAAATATTGGATTAAATCAAAATGTCATAAATAGCAAATACCGTCACAAGTTACCAAAGTGATGTCTTTAATTTAGTTGCTTCATCTGACAAGCAGCAAAGAAAAACAAGTATTCTGGTTATAACAATATTTTAACCAAATATTTGAGTTACTGAAGCATCAGGGAAAAAATGTTCAGTATTTGTACTTGATGAATGACCCAAACAATTAATCAATTATTTAAAAAAATATTGGATCGACAACTCAAATAGTCTACTAATTGTTGTAGCCCTGGCAACCATAATACCTTAGGCGTCAGATTCAAATTTTGTACAACATTCTTGAACATTCAGTACTGTCCAACATTAGTAATTGATTGTGCAGGGTGTCTCCAAAATATATAAACGGTTGACTCAAGTCCCTGAAGGGACGTCCTGGCAGTCCAGTGGTTTCCTGAATAAGAACCGTTCAGATGCAAACTGTGGGGCTTTGATGGACAACCCAGTGGTGGGTTGGTAGGTCTTGAACAGAAGGACAGACCAGTGGTGGGTTGGTAGGTCTTGAACAGCAGGACACCCCAGTGGTGGGCTGGTAGGTCAGCAGGATCCTCATCCATCTGAGAAGCAGGCCAATGAGCCCCTGCTGGCTCAGATGCAAGCCTTTCTCAGGCTGAACTGCAGAGTAAGGGGCGAGGCCAGCTGGCCCTGGAAGATGGGTCCCTCAAATCAGACGCCATCCCGGTAAGATCCCAACAAGGACCCTTTCTGAACTGCAGTTGTGCTCTCTTCCAGCTGGGGAGGTAGAGAAACCTTTGCTACGGTTTCAAGATGTATGGAGGGGAACGTTGAAATGTGCTCCATGGTTCTCTGGTGCAGGACCGAGGTTGTGTTCTAGTTGCTGAGAGGAAGAGCCCTCACATCGGGCCCCTGGCGTCTCTCCTTAGGTGAGTCCCTGTCCCCATCTTGAAGGACATTCCAATTCATGTAACTGACGTTACGACGGCCTCTTAAAACACTTGGTTTCCCCTGAGGGGGCACGTCTACAGAGCTGTAGACCTCAGACAGCACAGAATCTTAGCATGCATCTCTGATCACTCAACCCACACCCTCATCAGTAAGATTAAACACGTGACAGAGGCAATGTTCAGGAAAGTAGTGGGAAAGTGGGCAGAAAAAAAATCGGAACACTTCACTTAGAACCTATACTACACCACTTTTAACGACACAGCATTCACAACTTGTTCAAACTCAACACTGAATTAGCCCATGTACCAACAAAAATCTTTAGTATTTAAATCAACCTACACCTATCCACCTCAACCAACCAGGAGGCCAAAATGATGCCCCAGCATAAAGAGGAAATATCGGGACTTACAGTTCGCAGTTTCTTCTTCATGGTTCAATTGTGATACTCACAGAATCGCAGTTTCTCCTCCTTGACCTGTGAAGGAGTGCAACGAACAGATTAGTTTGAGCTCAAATGAACCACTGAACATGGTGGCAAAGTTGCTTCATGTTCACTTCATTTGGATTATTCATGCATTTCTTTCCCCAATCTTTGGCACCCATCTACTCCCACATTTCTAGAGTGACCAACTTATTGCAAGTTTTAAATTCCAGTTCTTTATTATTAAGCTTTTGATATTTTGAATAATTTGAAGAACAATCAACCTTTTTTATAATGGAAGTCAGTGGGCTTCAATCTTCCAAATCAAAGTACTTTAACCTGTAGAAACTTCATTAAAACTTGACACTAATACATTTTTAACTTTATTGCATAAATGTGCAGTTGTGTAGTAGTTTAGCTGCATCTATCGGAATAGACTTGACAGAAATATAATAAGTGTTTTAATTAGTGTATAATCCAATGAAAATAAGCATCTTTTTGTAAAAAAAGTTATTCTTTCCCATTTAACTACAAAGATTACTATTCCACAATCCCTAATTTTACTTCCACATTAATAGGCTATTTAGCGAGTTATGTTTCACATACAAGTCAATACAATTCTGTCGCTCTGCCGTCTAAAGACGCCGGCATTGTATGCCGTATTTCCCCGTCTACTACTTTGGTACACTTGTATGATGGTGGCCATTTAAAAGTTTGATTGAGGTTCCATTCCATGAGTTTCTACAACCACTGAGAGCGCTACAGAGCGCTGCTAAGAGAGTGGCAGACTGGGAGAGGTTTCAATACTAACAGATTTCTTTCAATGCAATCATTTGCATGCTAGCAGGCATGCAAATCAATGAGCCAATATTGTAGGACCTACATATATAATTTCCAATCAATTGCTTCAGGAATAGAAGACTAACAGATTAAAATATGTTCATTAAAATACTAAATCAAATATCCTTTAAAAAAGGCAAAAAAAACAATGAAACGATCAAGGGTTTAATAAAGACATGATTTGGCCAACGCATCAGACTCTAGACATCTAAAATCAGCCCACACAACCATCACATAGACGGAACACCAACGTTCAATCACACCACCTGGATAAAAAACAAATACAACAGGCCTATGACCACGCAGAATTACTACAGTTTACGTCCAATTACACCCAGAACTAACATTAAACATATCAAGTAGGCCTAGTAGAAAAATAAATGTTCTACTCACAGCAGGTCCAGATATAGTAGTCCGTCTTACTTCAAAAAGTGTTCGATACCTTGCGGTTAACCTGGAAAACAGAGGACCACATTTGTCATTAGTCACACATAACCGTTAACCGGGAAACTCCAAACAAGTTCTGTTTCAACTTCTAAAATAATATCAACATTACCGTATCTGGGAGTCATTAGACGGCTGGTGGGGGAAACCAACCTATTAGGTTTACTGAACTAAACAGCGCGAGCTGCAGCAGACAGATATGTCAAAGCAAACTGAGCGCGAGCCGCAACAGGTGAACTCATTACCACGAAGCGGGGACCTAATTAGTAAAACGACTTGCAGGTGCGGCCCCTCGGGTTGCCTTGGTAACAGTGAGTCAATTTTACCTATAGATGTGGCCACGCAAATACAAACCACATAGCCATCTAAAGCCAAATACAATGTTTTTCGGGTGCTGAGGATGCCGTCACGTGTCGCCTTTATATTTGGCACGATCACCGATCATTTTGACCGAGGTTAGAATACGTGAATTTATCCGTGGGGGTCAGGAAATGTGTTTAAAAGCGCTTGGCGCTATCTGGCCATCTGCGTCTATAGTAGCTTCAAATCTTATTTTCTATTTTCCCAGAGCGGCAGAGATGGGAGAAATGTCAAGGGCGATGTGGCCATACCCACAATGCACTCTGTTGTTGAACGTCTTTGAGAGAGGAATGAGTGAGAAAGTAAAGTTTAAAATAAAGGTTTCTCATTAAATAAACATTTAATGAGAAACCCCTCCCCGTCTCCAGAACCCCCAAGCATGTTGATGGCCTAACTTACTTCTACGCCTACCTTTTCTACACTGCTGCCCCAGTCAAAATAATTGTTGTCTTGTTGTTATTAAGATCTGGAATTTTGAGGTGTGTGGTGTGTTAAAATAAACTCTTATTCGCCTTCCAGAAAACTGGTGACAGGGAAATGCGGAACGCCGTGGCTAATTTTAGACCAAAAAACAATCCAACAACAAAATCGTAGACGTGCAAAGTTTTTGTGCCACGCTTGCATTTGATGCAAATGTAAAAAGCCTAATTTTCTGTTCTCTCGGCATAAAACTGAATTTCCCTCATATCCCGACAACATCGACGGCCTCTTCATAGGCTGTGTGTAATATTTATTATATTTATTACCCACCCCATTGAATCCATGTGGTCCACTCTTCACTCTCACACCAGGAGCACACGCTGTGAGTCATTCACAATCTAGCTTTCTCCACATTTAGGTGTGGGTGTTTTGTGTTACAAACCCCCCCGCCCAACATCTTACAGCCTTCAAATCGTCATGGAAACACCAGAAGGATGCAGTAGTAGGAAATGATTGAACATTGTAATTTACATTAATGCTTTGGCTGCACCAAAAGAGCAGCAGGTTGCGCATTAGCCTGTCCCAGGGCTGCCTCTCTTTAATAGGCGCTTCGGATGAGGGGCCTCAAACAAACACAGGTGCTCCGCTGCTATCTGGCGTCTCGTTCCCTCCCACCGCCACGGCGTGCATCAGTACAGTACAGTTCAGCCACTAGTGCAGAAGGACTGAGATGGGGGTGCACTGACAGGAGAGACAATGACGTTTTTTGATGCTCCTCGTTCTCTGCTTGTCTGGTTTGTATTCTGAGGCTGCCTGTTTGTCTCGAGCCCATCAGGTTTGATTCAGGGGCTGAGTGTGACACCTATACAGTCAGAGATGATAGCTTCATTAGCTTGGTTAAGACGCAGACGTTTAGTCCCCGCCATGCACACACACCACCCAGAGACTTACTGCACACACACACACACACACACATGTTCATGCGCGCGTGCGCACAATTGCGCAAACACCCGTCAGAGGCAACAATGCTCGACTGCGTCCATCAAATCCCAGCAGCTCCTCCCGTCGTGTGCGTTCCCCCTCCGCTGTGCCGTCTCCCTCGCTCGTGTCGCTAATTAGCTGACAAACACTATAGTTCTGCTGAGCGCCTGCACCACTTATATTTAACCGTGCACATACGCACACACACACACACGCCTGCATATTGGCTTACATTCCATGCACAAACACACAACATTAAGAACTTCAGGTAGGCCTGTATTTCTGTCTGTCTGTCTGTCTGTATGCCTCTCTCTCGTTTAGATGCTGGTTAACATGAAAGGTGAGCCTGTCTGTCTGTCTGTCTGTCTCTCTCTCTCCTTCAGATGCTGGTTTACATGGCAGGTAGACCTGTCTGTCTGCCTGTCTCTCAGATGCTGGTTTACATGGCAGGTAGACCTGTCTGTCTGCCTGTCTCTCAGATGCTGGTTTACATGGCAGGTAGACCTGTCTGTCTGTCTGTCCCTCAGATGCTGGTAACATGTTAGACCTGTCTGTCTGTCTGTCTGTCCCTCAGATGCTGGTTAACATGGTAGACCTGTCTGTCTGTCTGTCTGTCCCTCAGATGCTGGTTAACATGGTAGGTA
>OOFG01107941.1:0-18968 GCA_900323295.1 Molva molva
CCCATAGCCTAATGTTTGGCCTACTTTCTGTATTTTACGTAAGCTGAGCAGAGCTAGGTCAGAGGCCTCGCGTTGCATCGGAGGAAACTCCATACTGATGTTTATGTTGTGTCCGCATGCTCTGTTCCTGTGGGAAACATGAGTGTCACACACAATGATTCACACAACAGTTACATATTCTGTTTGTCCTGGAATTGCTTGTGTCCTTAAATGCCCTCACTGCTTTAAGAATAATAATAATAATAACAATGTACATACTCATTGCTCCTTTTGTGACCTTACCCCCATGATTTAATGTGTCCTTTTTTCTATTGGCTGTATCTCTCCCTCGGCTGAGATATAATACCGTAGGAATAAAGCGTACAGTGAGATGTGGCTGAGCGCTGCAGAGAGAGATAGGAGTTTATCGCAGGGCTTTAAATTACAAGGTCACCCGCTGTCAGCTCATCGACACCCATCCTCTCCTCACACACACACTGGAGCCAAACAAGCACAGGCTATCACCTATCCCAGGCCCAGGTGCAGGAGGGTGACAGTCGGTCAGTCGAGCTGTCAGTCCATCTCTCTGTCACAGGGTCGCTCCGGTGTCAGCCCCGGCTGCTGAATCAGTGGGCCTGAACATATGAGACAACCCATCTGCTTCCCCCCACTGGCTAGCTGATTAGCATTAGCATCCTGTCCATTCACCTACTGGACATCCTACTGGCAATAATATTAGCATCATTAGCATGATGTGCTCTCAGAGCCGTCTTGGCCAGACAGGCCCAGTTGTTTTGGAGTGGACTTGAAGTGGACACATGCTGTTCATTAGGGGGGGGCATGTCATTCACCACTAGCCCTGTTTATGATAACATGGAATTATAATCAGCGTTATTTCGAATTTTAGTATTCATTTAACATTCTCTCGCTTTCCTTTTTTTTTGGCACATTGTTGGCCCGAATTGAGGCCAACATTATCAATTAAGTCGTCAATAAATCATTCCTGTCTTCATTACCCCGGGGATGTGATTAAGTGAAATGTAACCCAGTGAAATTAGTGAAATCTTCACCCAAACCAGAATGGTCTGGGTGATCCATGGCACCGGGGACACAGCCAGCAGCCAGCTACTGCCACGGCCCTAGCAGTAAATACAGGCAGGGTGACGACAGGAGGACACAACCAAACAGACAGATGTGAAGAGTAACGACAAAGATGGCAGACGTAGAAGATGGGAAATGGAGAGGACACCCCTAACGTCGAAGACCACGTGGGTTCATACATCTTTATTAAGATGAAATGGAACTTAGATCGTAGCCAGATCACATTTTTTGTATTCATATAGTTACAATATTTTCGATTTATTCCCTAATGTATACTACAGATGGCGTATTCAACCTTAAAGACACGATTTTCTCGACGCAGACTGTGCCACCGCTTTTGGCGTGCTCTCAGGCAGTTCCGTTGATTACTATTGTAATCTCTACCACGTCTATCAAGGTGGATAGAAGTAGGCTGTCCTCCTGTGTCTGACCACGGCACCATCCCAACCTGCAGGCTGCACACGCGCTCGTCTCTCCTTGAGTTGCCATCGGTGGCGTTCTCGCCAAAGCCGAATCCACCGGTCGACCTCGATTCTCCTTATCGCATTGTCGTGCAAAGAATTATTTATGCATTAAGCCTCCAGTGCAATTACAGCGGCTCTGCCAGCTGTGAATAATACATATTTATTGGAGAGCTATATCCATTATTGCAAACACTTTAATTACATTTAAATTCCCAGAGATGTTGCTCCAAGGTGAAGAGATGGAGAAATAAGTTACTATGTAAATGTTCCAACTCAAATACTCCCATGGCTAGGGCAACCTGTCCGTGCATGTCTGCTAGATTCTAAACAGACTCAACTATACACATACTAAAAACTAGCAAACGACTTAACTAGAGACATTAGGCCTCGTCGTAAGTTAGTAACCTTGACAGAACAAGGAGGGATTCTGAATGACGACCGTTGCCTTAAAGACTATGTGCTCACATGCCCAATAGACTCTCATAACAGACTCTTGCTAACTCAGTGAAATAAGGCACACAGTCACTTTAACCATATGCTGCTACATACCGCACTGTACAATCAATATTAGTTATTGCTCAGCCCCATCTGTTCACATATTTACAAAAGTCATATTCTAAGATTTCATTTGAAAGTATTTGCTCTATTTTCCTATTTACCTACGTATTTCACCTGTACGCTCTTATAATTATTGTGTGTTTATCAGTTATTGTCTAAGCTCAGTCGAAGGAGTGGGCACGTCAAGTATTTCCCTGCCAGTTGTACATGCATGACTTTGTATGTGACAAATAAATACCACTTGAACTTGATCTCGAGAGATTCCTTAAAATGATCTTTTATGTTTTGTTTTGTCACTGAATGCTTATATAAGAGTCCCCTCTTCTCGACGCGTGTCTCAGTGAAGCGCTTCCCTGGAGGCCACTCATTAGGCATTATCTAAGCAGTCCTGCGTCCCAATTCTGATGGCTTGATGTGAAAAGACAGCAGCAGCAGCACTACTACAACAATCTCACGAGAGAGGGGACCCAGACATTGGGGGAGCAGGGACCCAGTCTATGTGTTTACAGTGTGGGAAGAGGGCTCTGGACTCAGTGGCCCCACACTAGCTAATGGTGGCTGTACTCTCTCCGCTCACAGACAAACACACACACACACACACACACACAAAATGCATTTACGCACACACATACACACACCCTGTATGCCAACCACCTTAGCTATTACTCTGAATATGCTGTCTTGACTCACATGCACCCCTCTCTCTCTCCCTCACACACACACAATGCAGATATGCATGCACACACACACACACACACACACACCCTGTATGGCAACCACCTTAGCTATCACTCTGAATGATGTCAGTCACATTAATTGCCGGTTGCGTCCCGTGGCATGCTTGAGGAGGTTTCATGGAGACAAGGACAGTTCAGAGTCTCCCGCAAAAATGATTTAAAGGAACACTGTGCACCGCTTTGCGCTGTTTTAATCTACTCTACACTTGATTGCTCATCATTTGCCTATAGAGATTATTGTATATAATATATCATTTTTTATTATTCATTTATTTATTTATTCATTGTACACTAACCTTGTGCACAAAACTAGTGCATCTAACTAATGTGCACTGTGCACTGTAAATGTTCATTTAAAGGACTGTGTGTGTGTGTGTGTGTGTGTGTGTGTGGGTTTGTGTGTGTGTGCGTGCGTGTCTGCAAGTGTCTGCAAGTTAAGGGCTGCTGATAGTGACAGTATATGTTGATGTGAGAAGTGTTTCCCATTTGTAATGAGCAGTAAATCTAATTCAGGGCTGTGTGTCTTAAGGACACATCGAGGACACAGGATACATTCATTACAAAGCCCTGATAGATTCCGGTAGATTTTCTTTTACATCCACTTATTGGAATTATGAGGTGGTTGGAAGAGATTCGACCATCCTTAAATGGCAGGAGACGCCCGATTGATTGGTGGACAGACCCGCTGAGGATGTTATATAGAGATGTAGAAAGTAGAAAACCAGATGGCTAACATCAAACTAAATGTTTTGCATTTCTGGAATGTCTTTTCACGAAATCTATTCAAAAGTATTTAAAACATAATTAACAGACCAGATCCATACATTTTTCTCTGTGAATCTATTTATCTCCATTGTTTCTTTTGAGTTTCTTAATTTTTCTAAGAAGAGAATATATTGTGTCTGTAATACATAACCACAATAAATACATGGTATTACATAATCACACAGCAGAAAGGTCTACTTCATAGGACGGATGACAAAATCTGTTCAAACTGACAAACCAGTTAGGGCACAACAAACAATACTTTGAAGAAACTGTAGGTTTATAGATTGCAATTTTACCAGAATTTGAGGTGCGAGAGAGGAAGGATCTTTTTAAATTCTGCCATTGATTTCCATAAATGAAATGCACATTGGATAGGGCTGATTAGATAGGGCTTCGTTATATGCACAGGCCTACATAAAGAAATGGCTGACAGGCAAAGATTGTACGCCTTTGAATAATCACATATTTAATTTATTTAATGATCTCATAAAATTGGCATTAGCGATGTGAAGCTATGCTTAATTTTAACATATTGTGCTGTTATCCTCGCTTATGCCAATATGTTAGCAATGCTCAGAGACTCACTGTCTTATATAACACATGGAAGACACAGCTGGTGAAGTCAGATTTAGGTGTCATAACAGCTCGAGGGAGGTACATTTATCAGCTTCGGTACAAAACAAAGCACACAAGAATTTCATGAAAATGAACAGATTTAATTGAATTAAGATGTGCACCGAACGATTTTGCCCATATGACTTATGTACTATGCTCACGTGCTCCTGCGGCTCATAATGTCCTAACCATGTTTCACATGCACAGTAACTGAAGTAATGCTGTAGCCGTATGCACTTTAGGCAGAGCAAGACACAAAAATAAATAATCACATGATCGCCTGTCAACTGATGAGGCAAGGTTTCCGTAATTGCAGGTAGGCAGTGTCTAGGGATGATTAAGTTTGTTTATTCATTCAGTTACTCTCGGTTAAATCCTGTTAATCACATTAGTCAGAAGCCAAACTTCTACTTCTTCTTTTCTCTTGTTTTTGGATAAATCGTATGAAAGATCAGGCCATCTGCTGTTGTTTTGGAACAATCAGTGAAAATGCTGTAATACGAGATGCTCATTCATGAAACATTTTTCACTGGAACAGATCTTTTTTTGTGAATAATTTAAAAGAGGTCCACATTTTTTAGGGTTATTTTTACCTGGTAGGTCAACTAGGCGACATATTTAATGATTAAACAATATTAGCAATAAAATGCTTGGCAAAAAAAAATACAAGAAACAAATTGTTATTTTACCAACACCCCTGTGTTCTCAAATCAAATCTAATCACATCAATCGTCAGATAATTATGTTGAGATTTAAGAGGAAATCTATCTTCATTACAGTGTATTCATTATATAAGCCACTTGTGGATGTGTGTCACCTACGTATTGCCCATTCACAGATGTGAGAATCTTTGGTTTGATGCCTTGATGTCTACAATGTTTCCAGAGTCAGGACTGTAATATTAATACAGTTTGCTGTGTGTATGCCCAATACAGCAGTTGTATTGCATGTGTGTGGGTGTGTGTGTGTGTGTGTGTTTACGTTCATGTGTTAAATTATGTCTCTGAGTGTGTGTGTGTGTGTTTGCTCACGACAGTACTGCAAAAAGCAGTGTCTGACAGCATTACAGAGTATGCTGCCCTGGCTTGGGCTTATCTATCCAAAAAGGCACATGAGCACTGGGTGCCCACTGCCTTGGCACACCAGAGAGAGAGTCCTAATCTCTCATGGAGCGTCCTCCAGCTCAACATAGTGAGGGGGCGGGGTGGGTGGTAGTCAGGCCAAGATGGGCTAGCTAACTCTGGTTATTCCTACCCATGCAGACCGATGGGATTATGCAGTCACGGATAACACTTGGGGTCATTGTATCCTTCAGGCGTAGAGCGTCAGCCCAGAGCAGTTCTCCCCGATGTAAATCAAACCACGCTGGCATTCAACAGGAAACGACTGACGTTTCTAACGCGTGCTGAGTCAGGGGCACCGTCCGGCGAGTCACTTCTTGTTGAGGCTGACCGTCTCCACGCCGTGGCCGCCAGGGTACAGTCTGTGGCAGCCCAGCAGGATGGAGAAGGCCTTGCGGAAGTCTGCGTTGAAGGCGTAGATTATGGGGTTGAGTGAGGAGTTGGCCCAGCCGAACCACACAAACACGTCGAAGGTGGTGGGGCTGATGCAGGGGAACGCCTCCACCCCTCTCTTGCCACCCTCGCCGCCGTCGGACTGCTCGCAGAAGGGCACCATGCAGTTGAGAATGAAGAAGGGGAGCCAGCAGCACACGAACACCCCCATGATCACCGACAGCGTCTTCAGGACCTTGGTCTCCCGCTTGAAGCTCATCTTAAAGGAGCTCTCGGACTCGGCGATGCTGCCGCCCTCCACCATGCTGCCGTGTCTGTTCTTGGCATTCTCGGCCGCACGCTCCAGGGCGGAGATCCTTCGGATCTGCCGGTGCGCGATGCGGTAGATCTGGGTGTACGTGGCCACCATGATTGCTACGGGGATGTAGAAGCTAATGAGGGAGGTGGAGATGGCGTACGTCCTGTTGAGGCTGGAGTCACAGTTCTCCGGGCTGTGGTAGTCCCCCGCGGTGGTGTTGGACGCCAGGGAGGCTGAGGGACCTTTAAAAGAGGGCGGTGGTTTAGCGTTGGCCTTGTGCCAGTTGAGCTGCACGGGAATGAAGGAGATGAGGACAGAGAGCGTCCACGCCACGCTGATCATCACAAAGGCCACGCGCGGCGTCATCTTGCGCTCGTAGCGGAAGGGGCTGGAGATGGCCCAGTAGCGGTCCACGCTGATCACGCACAGGTTCAGGATGGACGCCGTGGAGCACATGATGTCGAACGCCACCCATGTGTCGCAGAAGGCGCCGAAGGGCCAGAACCCGACGATTTCCGTCACCGCCTTCCACGGCATCACCAAGATGGCCACCAGCAGGTCGGACACGGCCAGTGAAATCACAAAGAAGTTGGTGACCTTGGAGCGCAGGTGGCGGAACTTGGTGACGGCCGCGCAGACAAGCGTGTTCCCCAGCAGGGTGGTTAGGATGAGCAGTGAGAGGAAGCAGCCAGTCAGGACCCGGCTCGACGGCGCCTCCTCTAGGAAGCTGTTGTCCGCGGTGGTGTAGTTCATCACATCCATCCCCTCAACATGTGGTGCTTTCAGTCAGGTCGTTGTGACAGACAACAGCATGTTGGAGGAATTAGATAACAGTCAATCTCTGAGGGTGTTCAGCCCCATCCATGCAAGCCATTCTCCTGATGGGAATTTTTATCTTTAGATGGACGAGGAAGCATCAGATGTCGGGAGGCAAATCCCCGCTTGTCAGGACATTTTCTCGTGATCTTTGTTTGTGTGATTGGACGTCCTCTGCCAGAGTGATTTTGGTACTTATTCCCTCAGGGAAACGACTGGATATTAGAGTGATCCTGTACCCACTTCATAGGATGCCAAATATCCATTATTTCTGCAATTCGTTGTCCTCTTACCGATTTCATCAGCAGTACTGGGGAATGGAGAAGGAACAGTTGTTTACCTCCCCTCAACTTTCATTTACAATAATTTGTTTTGTAGCATAGTCATTTGTATTGTCTTAATGTTTTGACATTGTCAAAAGAACAACAGCCTATTTTTTGACATGTAATGTCTAGGCCCTGTACATGCAAACACGCATGTAAAAAAAAAAATACATCTGATCGAAGCGTTTTTATTACAAACTATTGTATTACGTTAACAGAGATTGTTTTATGATGGGCTTTTATTTAAGTTTTAATTAGTGTAGGTCCTATATAAAAAAAAAAGACCTGTATAGGCTACTCTGCTCCGTTTGAAACTTATAATTGTTATCTTAGGCTACTCACGCTTTATGTGCAGGTTGAAATAATCAGCATACGCTGGATATTTGCTGGGAGATCGGTATTCAACTTCGTTATGGAAAAAGTAAATCCATATCCCACATCTGGCGTGTGTTGTCCAAAAGCCAATAACAAGCCAACCGATTATTTGGTTTGTGTTTTATCGTCGGGTGCCTCTGTATTATCGAGTGAATCCATTTGGAGCGATGCAAATTCCATTCCATCAACAGTTGCTGTGATGCATCCTTCTCCTCTCCCTGCTGTGCGTGCGTGTCCGCTGAATCACCGCGTCCGGGCACTGGCCGCGGCGCAGTTGTTTGTTTGTTTTACTCCCGAGAACAGGGCTGACGTTAAGCTGCCATTCAGGTGCAAGTGAATGAAGACTGATGCCATGTGATGAAGCCCGCGCTCACGCAGTGTGGACGCTCCGCGAGGCGAACAGACTCAGAAACACCACCGACTACTGGTAGCGTGACGGCGCGCACCCCGCTCAAGAAACCCTGTGCTTGGAACAGCACAGTTTCTGTGTGTTATTCATTAATATAATAATATAATATAATTCAATATAATATTTCAGCACATGATAAAAAAAATATTATGAGTTTCTTCCCAAATGTTCGAACCTCTGTTGACATCATCCCCAGAGGGGGTAATTTCCAGACGTGGCACGCATCAGATGTCTTGATTAACCTAATGGAAGGATATAGAAATTATGTTTTTTTTATGGGAGATCGAGCCAGCGGGCCGTTATCTACCTCATCCCCCAGCATACGAGTTTAATTTATGAGATAGGTCATATGAATCGCAAGTAACTCAACCGTAACTCCATATTATCGCTTACAGCTTAATGCACTTGCCAAACCTCACTATAAGTCACATACAAAATAAAGGCCTACATATATCAGTCAGTATTTCTGATCACATACACAATGTATTTGTATTTAATTCCAGCTGGTTTGTTAAACCATGACGAACAAAAGCATAATCTCAAATCGATATACAAATCTGAAGTCGTTTGGTCAAAGGCACATAACGTAAGGATATGGCTATGCATCAAAGCCCTTCAAAATTAATTTATCATGGCTCCGAAAGACTTTCCTCAAACACCTTCTCTCTCTCTCTCTCTCTCTCTTTCTCTCTCTCAATCTCTCTCTCTCTCTCTCTCTCTCTCTCTCTCTCTTTCTCTCTCAATATTTATATACACACAGTATATCTATATCATATACACTTTTGTTCAGAATTGCTGTTGTGTGCCATTGCTCCAACTCTGAGTGCTGTATGATATCAGGACATCAAAGACAGGGCTGACTCGGACTACGGCCAGGGGTCCTGAATGAGGACCCCTGGCCTCTTTATATGTCCCTGTCTTTCTGTGTCTCTCCATCTCTCGCAAAGTTGCAGCTGCTGCTCCATATTTCGATCCCTCTCTTTCTCTCTGTGACTCTATCACTTTCCGTCTACCCCTCCCTCTCTCCATCTCCCCCCTTCTTCTCTGTCCCCTTATCTTTATGTCTCTCACTCTCTCCTTCTCTCGCTGTCTGTCTCTCTCTCTGCCCCCCTCTCTCTACCTCTCCTTCTCTCCCCTCCTTCTCTCCCCCACTATCTCTCTCTGTCTCTCTCTATCTTTCTCTCTCCCTCTACCCCTATCTCTCTCTCTCCTCCTCTCTCTCTAAGGTTCAGCGGTTGTTCCTTTACGTGTGTGTTTCCCAGTTATTGAGTAGAGCTGCGGCTCCATGCTGTACTGTAAACCTTCATCTTTCTACAAAGAAGGTTGTTGTATAATAAATAAATGCATGTGAACACCAACCATGTTGCCTTGTCTGAACTTAGTTCAATTAAAAGGGCTTTAATGGCATGGGAAAACAAACATTAATGTTGTCAAAGCCTATGCAAAGTTAAAAAGATACAAAATTCGATTTATTAAATAACAATAACAATTTTAAAATGGATGTCAGAAATTACACGGTTACACAAGTTCAACATTGTATTTAGTGTTATCAATTTAGAAGATGCATGTTAAGTGTATAAAAATGGTTATTAGAGGTATTATAAAACAAATACAAACAGTAGTATGCAGAGTAAGAAAATATTGTGCAAGAATTACAGCATTATGCTGTTGACATACACATTATTTGTCTGTGTGTGTGTGTGTGTGTTTCTGTGTTTCTGTGTGTGTGTCTTTTCATTCATTTATTTATCTTTTTTATTTTGATGAAGTAAAATACAAATTTGTATTCAATCAAACTTGTATTTTCTAGTATATTGTCTTCATAAACCATTCTGCTCAACAAGAGGATACCGTATATCTGAGTACAGAGGCTCGACTGTGGCGTCTATGGAAACACAAAGTTGTTGAGGGTACATGACGAGAAGTGACAGGGTGAGGATTTAAAAGCAAGAAAGATCAACTGGATCTGTGTTCATCTTTCATATAAAATCTGTCATCTGATGCTCCTGGAAACACTAGCGCTCCTGTGGCTTTCAACTCTTTAAAATCCTCTGAGTCCAGTCATTTTTGAAAGAAGAATAGTTGAGTGCTTTCCGTCTGATGCAGAGTGGCAGATAACCAACCAGCCGCAAAACACAAAAGTGCAATGACTAAATTGCTGAAAGCAAAACGAGCTGTTTTTTTTTTTTTAAATCTAAATATACGCTTTTTCTTCACTGTGTGTGTGTGTGTGTGTGTGTGTGTGTGTGTGTATGTGTATGTGTATGTGTATGTGTGTGTGTGTGTGTGTGTGTGTGTGTGAGTGATATTAATTGCAGTGGTGTTGTATCCCAGCAAGCATTGGCTGTCATTTAGAAGGCTGAGCTGGATGACGCCCTGAATTAGAAAGGTTACGCTGGAGCCCACCTTTAGACAGATTGTCCTAAAATTGTGTCAAAGTAACTTTTGAAAATTTTGACATGAGTTTATATTTCTGAGAGATTATCATGCATTCCATGTCGAACATATGTGAAAGGTTTAAGTATGATTTCAGTGCGTCTACCCATAGCCAGAAGTTCAGCCTGAAGTAAACACTCCCACTTGCGATGTCACTAAAACACAGGAAAAGGCAGATTTTCAAATGGCTTGTAATGGCTAATTACCCTCACACCTGGTGGCATAATATCACCCCTTTAAGTCGGGCCATATTTTGCCACATCTAGACAGAGTATTATACAGAAGTGTAATGCTTTCACTTGTGACACTACGCAATGTGACTGTGAAAATGTATGTATTTACATGTTTAAATGTAAATACGATTTAAACAATAATCCATGCATGGCTAAGTCTATTTCAGTATACATACACATTTCACTATTCCTGTTTCACACTACAAAACCCATAGAGGCACCGCAGCTTAGGTGGGGAGTCAAGTGGTTATGGGTGGAGCTACAGTCAGGAGATTGCAATGGAGGGAAATTCTAACAGGAGGAAATAGACAAAGGGAGGCAGGTGTGTTTGCAAGCGTTGGAACAATAGTTTTTTTAGGCCAACACCAAAACCATCTCATGTCATTGAACTTAAGTTTGTTGTTGCTGTAAAAGTCTGCCACTAGATGCAAAGAGACTGTTGGTTAGTGACTTGCAGCAAGCTCAAGCGACACCTGATCTCATGCCTGGTAGGCCCAACTCTCCTCTACACCTGGTCAGATCTTTCTTTTTTAGATTATACCTCATTTTGAGAGTTTTTTTGCGTGGGACTATTTTTGACATATTTTTGCATTTTTGAAAGGGTTATATTTTTGCATTCTTATTTGGACTCTGGATTTTGTGAAGGACATGGACTGATCTTTACTTTGTTTTCCTATCATTAAGGACATGCAGTGTATTGCCAGTGTAGCTGTGTTTGACCGAAATCCTTTCATTGCCATGAGTCTCATGAACTCTTATAACTGTTTAGTTTTATAATATTAAGCTGATTGTTACACACTTGAGTAAAAATGTTTGCCCTCTTTTTCTGAATTAAAGTTATAATATGTAATTTCTGCCACTAGTGGTTGCTCAACCAAAATAATAACAAAATACATTGTTTGATGACGTTATGAAGTAGCGTGGGATCATGGGAGTTGTTGTCTTCACCACCACCTGTGAAAACCTATCTGACATAACTCAGGCAGAAGTCATGTTCACAGACGAGTAAATGTGTTCAAGTTCTATTGACGTTACGTTTAGTCACATAATGTCATTTCATTCGAATGAAATTGCCACAAGTAACAACATTAACTTGCTAACTTACCAGTATAGGAGTCGACTACCCAAACAGCTGTAGATGTAAATGTAATGTGGGGTAGCTCAGCGCTGTTATCTGTGGTCAAAACAATCATACTAAAAATAACTTTATGAGCATGTTGAGCTTTGTTTCTTTATAACGTTACAGTACATTCCAGTGTTTCTCACAGAATTTGATTCGACTTGTAGTTGTAGCTTTGTATGTTTCTAAGATATTGGATAGTTTCATCAGATATTCACACTCTAATTTACAGCGATGTGACACTGGGAACTAAAATCGCAATCACCGGTATGAGTCCCGTGTGTCTAGTGGTGTATACCTGCCCAGGTGACGGTCGGGAAGCATCACTTCTCTATAGAGCAAACGATTGGTCAATATTTGTACACAAAACATGAATTACCAATTCCCTTTCTCATCAACTCAACAATTAATTGACGTGAAGGTATGGTTGGACGAGGTATTGATGTAAAGTGAGGAATCTGCTTTAGGGGTCATGGAAAAGGGGGGTAGCTGAAGAGGTGAGGTTGGTCAGAGGCGTGGCCACACGACCGAAGTCTCTGATGAACCTCCTGTAGATATAAACAAAGCCCAGAAGTTTCTGGAGCTGGATGACAAAGGAGCTCCTGTGAGCAGATCAATGGTACAATCATATGGGCGATGAAGGGGCAAAGAGAGCTCGCTGCTTACTAGGGCTTGTCCCAGATCATGTTAAACAGCGGGAGCAGCAGCCTCTACTGGCGCCAGAGCGGATCGCAGGCAAGATGAATGACAAAGTACCTCTAGCTCTGAACCTTGCTAGTGGACCAATCGATGTCGGGATTATGTAGTTCCACATACAAGATTCAATTTGCACATGTGCATACAAGTATTTAATGGAAATTTGTTGTGTCGAACTCCAATGCACATACAAGAAATTTTAAAAAGCTAAGGTATTAACAAGATACCAGATACAAATAAACCAAAAAAGCAAAATATACAAAAATTATATACCAGATAGGTTAAAATTGTTAAAATGTGAACAGTGCAAATACTTAAAATGGCAGTGGTGCAAGATATGGTATGCCCTTCAGGTAAGGGTGTCCTCAACAAATATATAATATCCTGATTCATCAGGCCAGACACTTCACACCAATGAGTAAACCATGCCAGACTAAACCTATTAAAAAGGATGGCAAGTGCTTTTTCAGAGCATTGGCCTATGTTATCGAGAATGGAATCCTATGGAAGCGAGAATGCTCACATGAAAGTTTGAAATGCCATTGTTCAGTACATGTTGGCAAACAGTACTGATTTCACCCCATTTCTGAAGTACGGTTAGAGTTCGGTAGAACAGCATGTCATTACTTGGCGAATGCAATACTCAAATACATGGGCAACAGAAAATAAATTAATGGCAGCATCTATTGTTTTTGGTTTAACTATATACACATACAATTCAGATAGATGGAACATTTACAGCTTCTTTACAGAGTTGTACACACACACAAATGTGACACTCTGATCGTAATACAAGAGTGTAAGAACAAACAAAATAGCATTGACTTTGTCATTGAAGAGTTTAGGAAAAATGTCAAGCTAGGCCCAGAGTTTGTTTGTTCAGTCTACCATCGTTTGTTGTTTAGGAAACAAGTACACGAGTGTCAAAGGGAGGACTACTCATTTAAAGGTAATAAGGTTGCTACCATGGCTAGTCACTGTATTATTTATTTACATACATGCAACAGCGAATGTCCTACAGAGTGCAAGGTACAAAACAAATCGTCTATGGCTATGGCTATGGCTTTGTTTCACTTGAAGGTGTTGAATTCTCTAGAACAACATTTAATTGCACGACACATACCGTTTTTGAAAATAGTCCCTAGACCTAAGGGTGGCCAGAATGCTTGCGAGGGCCCAACAACATGCGTGCTGAGTAATGTCCCTCAAATTATAAGTGTCCTCCAAAAGCAGGAGAATGACAACCAAATCAATGTAGTTGAGTTAAATCGTAGACTGACGGTCAAGGGGTACTATGAGAAAAAAACATGTACATTCAAAGAAAGTGTTTGATGCTTTACATTATTTAATTCAGAATAATGAGTGGTATAAGGATATAACAATAGATCACGATTGGATTAACCCTGTTAGTGTCAGTGAAGAGATGGACATAGATATTCCGGAGTGAGAGGAAGAGCCGCTGACTCATATTGATGAAGCTCAACCAGGTCTTTTTTTTCATGACACCAGTTTATATAGCACAAGAACTCTTAGATCAACAGTTTTACTCTGTGTTATGTATTGCACCAGCAGAAGGGAATCGTCATATTAAACTTCTTTAAGACATAACAAATGAACCAAAATCCTGTATTATATCCAGAAGGGGCTCCTACATTTCACGACAGTTGTGAATTGAAAATTACTCTTTAAATTGCTAAATACTTGGATGTGCGTTTGTTAAACGCAGATGGTAATTTGCATGAAACACTGACTTTCTTTTCTATGCTCAATATTTAAGTGAGGTTCAACAGGTGATTTCAAAGGTTTCAATAGCCCTTAGAAAAGGTACAGATAAAGGTGTTCAGAATGATGATGTTGCTGCTATTCGAACTAGTCCAGAAGCAATAAAGAACTTATTAGAACGTGATCAAGGGTACAGATTCTTGACACCTATATGTGGCACCCCACCCTTCTGGCAGCAAGCCCAAAAATATATATTTGCTATGATTAAGCAGCTTTCCATTCCTAGCTTCTTTATGTAATTTAGTTGTGCAGACATGCGGTGGGCAGAAATGATGAACACTATCATCAAACAACAAGAGAAACCGCTTAAGGTTGAGGAACTAACATGGTTTAATAGGTGTTCATTGTTAAAAGAAAACCCAGTTACTGCCGCAAGGATGTTTGATAATATGTGGCATACTTTCTTAAAGAATGTCATTAGGTCTAAGGCAGCACCGGTCAGTAAAATAACTGACTATTTCTATAGGACTAAGATGCAAGCACGTGGTAGCCCACACGTACACGGTTTGTTCCGGGTGCAGGACGCACCGGTAATAGACAAAGATTGTGACTCTGACGTCATTGACTTTATTGACGTTTACATCTCTTCTGACTTGCCATCGGTTGAAGATGAGGAGTTGTTTGAATAGTGATCAGCGGCACAACCCAAAGCACGCTAAAACATTTAAGAAGAAGGGCACTACATGTAGATTCGGATTTCCCATAACAGTTTCTAACCGTACGTTTATAGTACGACCTGGAAAATCAATGGTAAAAGAAAATGACTCGGAGACAGCGGAAGTCACTGAAACCGCCAGCTATAATTATGGCAGTTTGGAAGAGGAGCTCCTTGTCGTATGAGATTGGAAATGGCCAATAAAATCTTGACCTAATTAAAAGACCTCATTCACCTTCCGGATCATGGTTTTGACGACGCCGACGAATTGCTAAATTCTATTGGACTATCTCAGACGGCGTTAAAAGTGGCCAGAGCTATTTAGAGAGAGAGTTACGACAACGGAAGTTCAAAATACTTGGTCGTCACGTGGTTCATGGAGACTTCAGATAGTTCTCGGAAGTGCTTGGCGGGCCATTGGAATCTGATTAGAAAGCGTCAATATAGAGAAGAACTGCGATTTCTGGTAATTACGAGTCAATAAATGCATTGATTTACAATATTTATATAGCACACGACATGTGTATCTAGTTACGTCATAGTTATGCTAATATTTTAGGTTTAGTGTAAACAGCCACCTGCCTCGTTGACAAAGTTATAGAGCCTTGGTTGACAAAGTTATAGAGCCTACATTGCCTTGGTTATAGAGCATGTTGCTCTTTATTGCTTCAAATTATTTTTATTGTCTTAAACCTGTATGATAGTCAAGAGCAATCCCATCTTGATGTTTATTCATATATTTAGAGGGACGTGAAGGAATGTTTCAAAATTCAGATTAGATTAGTTTTCTAACATTTCTTTAATTCATGATAGTTTCAGTTATCCCATGGTACCTAAAGGCATACGTTATCTTGATAACTAATGTAATCTTCATGACTTTCAGATAGGCGAGAAGGAAACACTTACTAATTTATACATTGTAGTGAATGTGACAAACATAATTCACCTTTCGTTGTTAAGTGTGGTTCTACACACTGTTGATTATAAACGCAGCACTTTGTTCTTAGCGTAGTTCTTCATGCAGTTGTTAACGTAATGTGTTGTATGCATGTAATTTACTGTCCTCACTCACTTCATGTAAGTATGACTGTTCAGGGATCGTGGTCCCTTTAAATTATCTGAGTGTGTCATGACGTGGAGCCCCACGCCGGTTTGGTTGCTGGACAGTGCCTTTTTACTATCAGTGTTTTTTCCTATTAAAAATAAACGACACACGCATTCGTGTGCTCAAGGTGAGAAATTGTCTCTTGCGATTTAATGCAATTTCCACACACTCACATTAAAACTGCAAATAGCAAATCACGTTTTAGGCTATTCTTATCTTTGTCTTCACTAGGCCTACTGTGCTAGGACGAGGACTACACATCCACATGTTGTTATCAAGCTACCAGATAACAGTTGAACTTTGATGTCTTATTTCTGCTTAAGAACATCACAAAAAGCAGCCTATGTCTGAACTTAAACTGTAGGCCTATTTATTTAAAACATTTTTGTTTATCTTACCTCTAGGCTTGTCAGTGTAAGTACGAGATCTGCTTGTTTCTGAAGAGGAATTAAATATGCCTGAAGACCCCAGATGTTGCTTTTGGTTTCATTATTTGTAGTAACAGGGCAGCGCTGCCTGGAAGGCACTCCCCGCCCCCAACAGTGGTTAGGGTTAGGGGTTAGGGTTAGGGGTTAGGGTTAGGGTTAGGGGTTAGGGTTAGGGGTTAGGCTGCCTTGAAGGCTCCGTTGGGGGCACAAAACACCATCGAGCACTGTCACAGACAGAGAGCACTAGATGTCACTTCCTTTTGTGGCGGGAATTCTTTAAATTGAATTGACAACGTAATTAAAAATCAACTTTGAGAGTTTATTGTAAAATAGGGGTAGAAAATAGTATAAAATAAAATGAGTCGCTGCAGAGAGGCCACTCAACACAACAAGCATACAAAGGTTGAAGCGCTGAAGTGAGCCCTGAACAGGGTCCACACCCCAGTATATAGAAGGGAAAACATTATTGGGGCCCAGCTGCTGATAAGGATGCCCCTACTCCCTTCGGCCACCCAGGATGTAGGTCATGGTACAGCCATAAATTTGCCGAGGCTGTTTTCGTTTCTTCACCAAGGCTGGTACGCTCGGCGCAAACTATGAAGTGTTTACTAAACATTGTAACTCAAAGCTCACCGTATCTTATTATCTGGAGAAAATCATGTCTTAAGGAAATGTCCATTACACTTTCCAACAATAATTATTGTACACCAGATTACTTTACTACTTTAATACTATAGTTACTTATAGAAAACCATTGTATTGAAGTGAAACTTAAATATGTTGACCAGAATGCTCCTTCATAACATTTGCCCATAACACACACACAAATCATCTTTGGCACTCCTTTTCTCAGAAATAGACTTGACTTATACCTAACTTACTATAATGCTACATCAATAAGGTGAATGCCCTAATCTATCACACACAAAATACATACATTAATACAAGCCTGCTACTATAAGATGTATTTCCTAAAGAAAGATGAACCACACAATTCTCACATAAATAACTCTTTATTGATATAAACAAGGTTTTGTTAGGTGTAAGAAAAAACCAACTGATGTCAAATTGCACCACAAGTCTTACATTTGAATGACTACAGGAGATAATTATCTATATTAAACACGTGCATTTAGTATGAAAGAATCGTGTGTTCATTGTTGTTTTTCAATTTATATTACATATACATATATATATAATAGTTTCCGGACTGTCACAGCCGGAGAGCAAGAGATCTTACTTCCTTTCCAACAATACTTCTTGTAAAATAAGTTAATTAAACCTTTTCTGAATCTAAGTAGGTTTGATTATTTCCCTTCTGTAAGTTTGAATGCTGAGTGCAGTGGAGATATTATGCTTGTGCTCTTTTATAGTTACTCTCAGAAAAAAGTGCTTCAAACGAGATGATACAATTAGCTTTCATAGGAAACTTGTTGCCAATACTTGTGTGCAGGAGTAACATATTATTATCATATTATGGTTGTCTCATGGAGAAGTCTGCAATAAGAAAAAAATTGGCCAGCCTCCTTTAAAATGAAAAACAGGTTCTATTCTTTTTAAAAAGTGCAAAGTATGGTTTAATTTGGCATCCGTTTTTTGATTTCTTTTTCAGATTAACATCAATACTAAAACTAAAATTATAGTTCTTCATTAGGTTACTTGAACTGTTAAAATCCATCTTACTCATGTATTAAAGATACTCATCTTCATTATTGGCAGGTATCCATAGGCTTCTGCAGATAATGAAAACACCTTCTTAGTTGTGCTGCTAGTGTAAAAGTTAAAAGTTGGAAAATGATTGCACCTTAATGCCAGAAAACACAATTCCTCATCATTATCAAACATTTCAAAAAGATTCTTTACAAGATTTTTTACAATCCACCCACTGAAGTCAAGAGGCAATTGATGACTTGGCAGCTGATGCTTGTTTCAGGTAAAACGTGTCAATCATGTTTGGCTGGTAGTAATCAAGCCCCTCCAGATCAACAGCTGTCAATCACTGTGTGTTCTTCCTTTCTTTGCTCCCGCCTCCAAAGATGGCCCCGGCCAGAGCCACGAGACCCAGGCCAACCACTGTGGCCACGCCTGCTGCTATGACAATCTCACCTGCCTTGCGCACCTGTGGTGGGAGGTCCGGTCACAATGAGAGCGCAGTGACTTTAATGGTTAACCAAAAACTACAATCAAACAGCAGCACAACACTACTTCATCAAAGGAAAACCCAAACCTAGAACATCTTATTTTAGATGAAAAGTGATGTAGGAGGTTACACAGTATAGTGCTATGGATTGATCCTGATCCAAATCTCCACCTAACAGATAAATAGCCGTTATTTAGCCGTAATAGCTGTTATTTAGCAGGTTAAGAGAGTCATAGCTTAATGTGTCATGAAGTGAACTGGATTTACATGCATCTCTGTATCTGAAACAGACAATTTGGATTTTCTATGAATTGGACTTTGGCTAAGCATAAGGTGTCAATCTAATATTTGTCAGGAATACCCCTGACATACACTTATTAATGCTCTTTATTTAAAAGTGTGCGATGTGACATGTC
>OOFG01107952.1:0-15021 GCA_900323295.1 Molva molva
ATTTAAACATTGTTTGACCTTGTAGGCTGCCATGATGGCTGAGGAGCTGAAGAAAGAGCAGGATACTAGTTCTCACCTGGAGAGGATGAAGAAGAACCTGGAGGTCACAGTGAAAGACCTGCAGCACCGCCTGGATGAGGCTGAGAACCTGGCCATGAAGGGTGGCAAGAAGCAGCTTCAGAAACTGGAGTCCAGAGTAAGATAATAATCAGCCAGCATTTAATAATAACTTTAAGTCCACTGTAAGGACAAGATTTATTAATTCTCTTTTACTCTAAAGGTTCGCGATCTGGAGTCAGAGGTTGACGGTGAACAGAGACGTGGAGCAGAAGCTATAAAAGGTGTCCGCAAATATGAGAGGAGGGTCAAGGAACTCACCTACCAGGTATGTCCAACTTACATCTCCAAATATGTTTCTACTGCATTAGCATTTTGATCATATCTTAAGGCCACATGATGTTGATTGTTCACTTTCAAATGTGCATCAGACTGAGGAGGATAAGAAGAATGGTTGCAGACTCCAGGATCTTGTGGATAAGCTGCAGCTGAAGGTGAAGGCTTACAAGAGGCAGTCTGAGGAAGCGGTAAGTTCAATATTACTAGGGATACTATGTCAAGTCAACTTTGCTACAGAATATTTTAACTGACAAAATATGAATGTTCCTACAGGAGGAGCAGGCCAACTCTTACCTGTCCAAGTGCAGGAAGGTTCAACATGAGCTGGAGGAGGCTGAGGAACGTGCTGACATCGCTGAGACTCAGGTCAACAAGCTGAGGGCCAAGAGCCGTGACTCTGGCAAGGTAATAGGGTAGTAAAAGTACAGTTTGAACAAAAGCGTCACTATTTATCTGATAATAATCGACTATTATTTATTCAAAAAAATATGTGAAACATCTAAACCCTATTTTTTTTTTCTCTAGGGAAAGGATATTGCTGAATAATTCCCTCCAGTCGAAACATCCCACAAAGTCATACAATATGACACAATTATGAATGATATACAATAAATATATGGAAACTTTCCACCTTGTTTTTTGTAGTTATTTGTTTGGCCTTACTTCCTTTGCTCAGTCTTGTAATCAGAGTATCACTAGATCCTAATCTCTCAATAGGTTATTGGATGTTGTCCAGAATATAGTTGAAATGTGTCAGATAAAATGCCCCAATAAAAACTCACTCCGTTGGTTGTTAAATTATATATAGTATCTTGCGGGAGTCTATTTGCATTGTGGTTGGACATTTTGCGCATCGTTTTTAGCATATAGAGCAAACAAATAAACAAATAACTAACAATAGTTGTTATAAGTGACAGAAGCACCCAAATTCTTCTTCAATGATGTTGCCAAATATTTAACAGTATCGCAGTGACTCTGTTGGATATGAATTTATTACTAGTTGGTAGATTGTTAATAGAACAACCACTAGTTTTCATCAGCCACCCATTGTAAATACATACTAGGATAGCAGGCTACAGGTGCAACATAGTTTATGTTCTTTATTAAAAGTCTAGCAGCGGTCCTAGAGATATCAACTGAAGTCTAAAAGGAATATGTGTTCGTCAAGAACAACACAGAAGTGTGCAATACAACATTGTCTAAAGTGAACAGACTGGTTTATATAGTGAATGGGGATGATGGCATAGAACGAAAGCAAGGTGTGGTCCTTCTGGTTCCACATGCCCCCCAGATGCATCCTGGATCACATTGGGGATCCAGGATTGCAGCTCCCTGAACATGGCTCACCGGGATATTACAAGAGCTGAGCTCCTTGGAACTAAGGACCATCCAGGTCACACTCCAGTTTCGCATTCCAGTGTGTGCGGTATCCAAGTCAGCAGCTAATCACTTTCCCCCATGGTGAAGTAGGTGCGTTCTGAAGGATATGAAGTGGGAGCAAGATCTTCTTCTTTGCATGGCCAATGCATTTGCATGTATCCTATTTTTGGCTGTGAAGCACACACGAGACACACACGATTATTTTGACTTTGTGTGTATGAGTCACCACCTAGGAGGAAGATGGTGCCTTGACATACTGTTGATTGTTATAGTCATTTAAAAACTGCTTGTATATGTTGGCCATGAAATATGGCCAAGTGGACCAATGTATACAAACACCTGGGGCATCCCTAGATAAATAAAGAACGCTTGAAAGCGTTTAATTCATCTCCCTCATGGTTTCAGAGTAAAGTGAAGAACCCAGCCTTTGTGTGAGAGGTGGAAGGTCTGTCACATATTCATAGCTTTGTGGTTATGCTTCTCTTTGGACTTGATCACTGTGATGGACAAGATATAGAGGCAATTACATGAAATACCACAGCCACAGGTCAATGGAGCAATCCCAGGGACATTGAAGACCTCCTTCAAGTCCCAGCAGTCCGCTGGACTGCAGTCTGGAGATTTATAGATAATTCAACAAAATGGTAATCTCATTTTCATACGGGTAAGGTGCATAGAGACTGTGAGATCCTAATCGATGGCAATCATAATTTCTGTGCGAGGGCTGGCTCTTGCTAGCCTATATTAGACTTGCCTCAGTATGTGTTTGGAATATCTAAATATACCACATATATGCTGTACTGTATTGTTGGGAATACCGATTATGAAACAGTAAATCTATAATCACCTAAATAAAAAAGAATCATCAAATAATAAATCTTGCAATTCGATTTTAACACAGTGATGAGAGGCAACCTGAAGAAAATATTTAAAAATGTAATAGTACACCATTAGAAATATATCTGGTTCCCACATGGAAGCATATAGCCTGACATGGTGTCATAAAACTTACTTGAGCACTAAGCATTCCAAGAGGGTTGCCAGCTATGGATGTTACGATGTAAGCCTGTATTATTTATAGACTTTCACTTGCTTGCAGTGACGTTCTCAATTTATGTATCTATAGATGAGGTCTTACGTACTATACAAGTCTTACCATGTCACAACCACTGCAATATGCAGTGGTTTGGTCTATATTAATGTAGACTTTATAAAGCCTTCATTTGGCAAGACATTTGTTGCACATTCTTTTAATATTCATTCCCTGAGGGCAGAGTACCACATGTTGTCCAAGTGGCAAGGAGCCTCTAACCACCTGGGATAAGTTAATGTCTGATTGACTGTGGACGAGTCCTCCCAGTGGTGAGACCAGTTTCCAGACCTGTGTTTGATCTCGCTTCAGCTGCTATCAGCAACTTTTGCTCACCTTACTTTGTTTTGATCAAATTGTGTGCAGAAATTGCTTGAGTTTACTTAATATTGATAATACATTAATATATTAATAATAATACCGATAACAATAATCAAACAACATATCTTTACAATCAAGTTAGAGTCCATATACATGTTCTGTATCCTCCCCCCCTTGGGCAGGTGGGCTTGGTCTACCTTATATAAAACTGTACTACTGGTACTACATATTTGTTTGGGTTAGCATAGAAAACAATTATGTATTACCTTTGGATCTAAATAATGCTTAACCGTGCAATGGAAAAAAATATATATATAACAAGCCATCAAATTATACTTCACTCTGTGGAAATATTAGACTCTGCTCTTAGATTTATTAAATGATCAGTTATGATCAATCATCACTTCTGTCTATTTTTAGTGACAATGTTTTCAAACAGTGGCATTGTAAATGACCTTCTTTCCTTTAAAGATTCAGGAATTTTATAATTTATCTAGCTCTC
Source organism: Molva molva (assembly GCA_900323295.1). Taxonomy (NCBI): domain Eukaryota; kingdom Metazoa; phylum Chordata; class Actinopteri; order Gadiformes; family Lotidae; genus Molva; species Molva molva. Next base: position 3,690 of record OOFG01107952.1, read on the forward strand.
AATTATTTAGGTTTTTGCAAGCAAGAAGCTTCCTTTAGTTGACACAACCACTAGAGGAGCCAAAGCGGTTACCAAGTTTTTTCCAGACTTTCTAGCTAAATTAAATGGGAAATTAATCTTGCTGAAAATATTTATGATGATGAGTGGTCACAGATGTGTTTAAATATACACTCCAGCTCATACAATTTAAGTTTTTACAATTCAAACCTATGCACAGAACATACTTCACCCACGTGAAACTCAATGCCATGCATTCAGAGATGCAATTGTTGTGCAGGAAGTGCAAGAGACAAAATAAATAATTTCTGCACTGTTGTAATATATCCCATTTTGGTAGGAAATGTGCTCTATGATTTCATGTTGCTTGGAACTAAATATTTTACCTTTGCCTTCATGTACTGGGTATTTATAATGTTGGTGTTTATTACCAAAATAAAAATGTAAATAAATGACATCGCTGAGACTGAGGTCAACAAGCTGAGGGTTAAGATCCGGGATGTTGGCAAGGTAAGTTCCCAAAACCATTACAATTCTAATAAAAAAACAAAAACTAATGGTTGGAATTTGGTTTAATACCTTTATTTGAATTTTCTTTTTTTCATTACCCAGGGAAAGGTCTCTGCTGAATAACATTGATATTGTGCCATTGAACATATTATAATACATCAATGTCCTAAAATATATATTAACATGTTTTTATCAGTTTGTCATTTATTTAAAATTTCTAATTATATTATTTGAATAAAGATGGACTTACCAATGCAAACTACCAAATACATGAGTGACTAATCTTAATATCATCCTATAAAATAACTGGTTGACGTATACCTATATATTCATTAATATCGTCATTGGCGTCCTGTTGATTAGGTCGGAGCGTTGCCCTCTGCTTTCTCACATGGAGAAATGAAGTAAATATATTTTCTATTAATTTAGGCTAGATCAACTGTGCAATATTTATATCAGGGTTCTCCCCAAACAATTTAGGCTAAAGTGGCAATGTGCCACCACACTCCTTTCCAATGCCACCCTGTTACATTTCATAAAAGGGTCATGCCATGCCGACATTTAGTTTACGTCGTCGTTTTTTTCCATTTAATTTCTGAGACGGGTAAATTGGTTAAAAAAAACATGTTTCATTGGAATAATGCTTAAAAAATGAAAGTGCTGTGTGTAGGAACTGAGTCTCTTTTGGATCCACTCTTGGTCCGAGTCTGACTCAGTTGTGGCAGAGCTTCAAAGCAGCGTCGCACAATGTCCTATAGTAGAAGGAGAACGCACGTCGGATGATTCCAGTTGAATAGAATGGCTGTTGATGGATAAAGGTTTTGAGCAGTGCTGGAAGTTATATCGTGGTTGTATGGTAGCGCTGGTGTGACCGCTCTCATTGGAAACACGACCCACCGAAGTTCCAGTTAAGACCCCTTTGAATGGGGTAGACTACTTCAAATGATCATGAAACTTAAAAGGTGGTTTGAACATTGTGCAAAGTTAATTGTTTATTTATTTATTTGTTTTAGTTTGTTCTACATTTCCATTTGCACAATAGTATAGAGTCTATAATAGTGATTTATTCAAAACATTGTAGCTGAAGAAAGATGTATTTTTTGTCGTCATTTTTTTCTTCTAAGAGAACCGATAAGAGTACTGTTAAAGTACCGGATCGATAAGCAGTAGAGTAGTAGTATCGTTAAAACACTTCATTTAGATAGGTATTGGACCTGAGGCATTGGCTTATTGTTGATGTAATGTTAAAAATACATCTAGTGGATTACAGATGGTACCCTAACCTGTAATATGTTGCTGGGTATAAACTTGAATTAACAGTCTAAGTTCACACGTATCCCATAACCCTAAATATGTTTGTGGGTATTAACAGTCTCAGTTTATCCAGTAACCTATTAATACACGTAACATTCATAACATTTCCATATACACTTAAATACAATAGCGTTTTTAAACGGTTAGATACATATGATGTATGACGAGGAAGCATTTAAGTGCCACAGGAAAGGCAGGCCTTCATTGGAGGCTGATAATAGGGGTGGGCCTCCTGGTCAACAATTGTTTGGACAGTAAAAGCAAAAGTTACTCCGTAGGTTAAAAAGCCACAAAGAACTCTTCGTGACATGCAGAATCTTGTTTCTTACATTCTGCCACTAGGTCAATCACTTTCCAAGGTTGACATATAACTTCCAGTTACTTCATTTCATGAAACTTTTATAACTATACATCCCTAAACACCTGGACAAATATGGCCAAACATATGATTGATAATAACTATCTAAATACATTTGGATTCCCCAGTTCAAGATTTTAACAAATTGTGACTACAAGTTACTCAATATTTTATTAATGGTTTAACCAGGCGCTAAAATAAAGGTGTTTTTATTGCATGGACATGACTCATAATTATTAAGTATTGAGGATTATTTGCATACAAATCGAAAAAATATATGCAGACTAAATATTTGGAAAAAATCCACATAAACATTCTGTAAATATTTGTCTACATGAGCTTAATTCTTGCGATTAACAGTAATAAAACAAGTTCATACCAATCACATAAAAAATAATGAATTATTAATTGATACCCTTGATTATTTACATTTTACAGGGAGACACAATAGTTATTTAATTATCATACAGACCCTTCAGGTCTTTTACAAATGAATGCACTTTTTGGAAGTCTATTGAAAAGACTGCATCACTAAGTGATGAGTGTCTGAAAATTATATATGTATGCAACACTACACCCATAGAAAGATCTTGTTTCCCATATAGTCTGATGTGTAGTAAGCACTAAGCATTCCTAAAGGATTGCCTGTTATGGTTGTAGTGGTGTAAGCCTGTCATCAAAAAAAAAAAAAAAAAAGAACATGGTTGCTAACTCTTGGCTCTGATTCTATAGTGGGAAGGAAACTTGTCTTAAGGTAAGTGACTGGTGTAATGGTGATGCAATTAGATCGTGTCTCAGGAAAAATGAGACACATTATCTATAGCAACTGAAGAATCCCTTTATGGAAAGACTGAACGTCTGAATGTCATCCAGTTATTTGCATCCTTCTCATTGGCTGGTCACGAAAAGAAGACCAAGGTGCTGGATTCAGGTTAAAAATTAAATCAGGATGTCATTCAAATGCATCAAATGCATATGCATATTTCTACAGTGCAGTCTACAATAAACATTGTTGATTTTAAACTTTTATTAAAACATTTTATTACAGTTTACTACTTCACAAGCTTACAGATCCCGTCTCCAGCAACATGAAATAACCTGTTCACCCAGATCTGAGCTCATCTGCCATCAGATTTTAGATATTATTCTATAGTCTGATTTATGCATTTCCAAACAGAGTAAATTCATCAGAATAAATCTCAGTGCTTGTGCTTAGCTGTCTAGTGCTGATATTGAGACTTGTTCGTGTCCATCCAAATATAAATTAATTAACTAATTATGGGTGCAATAGGTTTTGATTCATGGGTGTGCCTTATGGATCTGCTGGAAAATTCCAGTGACATTCCAGCTTCCTGATGAAAAAGGCTACCACATCTTCAACCAGATGATGACTAACCACAAACCCGAGATCATGGGTAAGAAAAGTGCTGTTCAGGAATGCCTTCATTCCTCGTTTTAATCTTTGGATTTGAAATAACGTATTTAAGTCAAGAACAGTTGATTGATCCATCACGTATTGATCTTATCAATTCAAGTTAAAGTTGGAAAGATATTGGACATTCATGCTAAGAACCATGATGGTGGCATGGGAAGTATCACTCCCTTAAGCACACCTTAAATCCAATACAACAAATATACTGTGCATTGTATCAAGTATGGTTTGATCCTTCTTTCATCCAAAGGGAAAGGAGTCTGCTGAATACAATTGTCATTGTATCATTGTACATTAAATTACAAGTTATATAATATTACGACAATGTACCTTTAAATAAAAAATATGACACACAATTTTGTGTTTGTAATTTTGAATTTTTTTTCCTTATCGAAATTGAGATTTGCTGATTTTTAGTCTGTTGTTAGCCTCATAATAAGTTATCTTGGTTTCAAAGCCACGAGTCTTCTGTGTCCAAAGGTTGGCATTGTTTTTGCCAAGTGTTCATGGGTTAATCTGTATGGTCTGGCATGGATTAATTGCTCAATTATCTCTTCAAATTAATTCATTTTCATGCCCAATAATAATGATCTGTACATGGGAAATACAATGCATATTGTGGACATTTCATTATGTCAGGGTCCTCACAAACGAGTTAAATAATGTGATGAAATATAAATAAAAATATTAGTATCCTACCATTATAGTTCTCAACAGCCCCTCTAGTGTTCTCAATAGTGTCAAAAAACCTCACTCACTATTAGCCCACTATACCTACTTGCTATGCAAGTAGTAAACAAAACAGAATGATCAAAAGACTGGTGCAGACACCCTCAGACCCAAAAGTGTCTGCTAAGTAACTACATGTAAATGTGAATGTATGGGCAGCTTCTCAGAATAAAACAGGGTAACAACATTTTAAAAAGGGAATTGTTTGAATGGCAACCAAACTATATTGGAGCAATTAAAAGGCAATAAATAGGCCTAGCACAATGCTATAACATTATATAGCATCCGGGTAGAACTCAAATGGAAGTCATTTAACACTGATATAACAGGATATTTGGGTGACAGTATTATGGTGAGAGAATTCCAGTGTGTTTCACCAGGTATTTTGGCGCATTCTTTTAGCACACTTCACCCACGTCTGTAAGTAATTACTCATTATCCCTCGCCCACACCCACTTTATTCTACCTATGCGTATGGCTACCTGGCCACGCTACAGCATCTGTTTACTGACTTGGTGACTGCCTGGTCCGTAACCTGCTTTGCTGCCAACACTAAGCTTAGAGGTGGAGTTGAGCTCAACCTTTTAGTGCTGCTGACATATGACACACTGAAAGGTCACGCAACTTATTTTAAAGATGCACTCCGTAAGGACTGGTTTCTGTGCGTGTTGACAGCAGAATATGTGGCACAAATCTTTCAATAGTGACAATAAAGATTTTTCTATTATAATAAATTCCACCGTACTCTACTATTACTCTACTATTTCAAAATGCTATTAGGTCAATAACAACTGTGAACATTTAAAACGAATGTTTAAATGCGATGTACTAAATGCCATGGCCTCTAGTTGAAACCGATCTGACCATATAAATCAAAATATGTCAACTTAACTTATTATAATAAATTCCACCGTACTCTACTATTACTCTACGATTTCAAAATGCTATTAGGTCAATAACAACTGTGAACATTTAAAACGAATGTTTAAATGCGATGTACTAAATGCCATGGCCTCTAGTTGAAACCGATCTGACCATATAAATCAAAATATGTCAACTTAACCTTGGGTAAATTGTGGTCTATATGAAACATGATGGAAAGAAGATCCATGTGACATTTGTGGGTAAAAGTAATAACATTTAACACCTGGATTTTACATTTGTGTTAACTATTAATACCACTCAATTTGTTGAATATATGTACAAGGAACGTTAAGGAAGTTATTTCTGAGTCTTTTAATGGGTAAGTAGTTCAGTTGATACTGATAATGGGAGAGTGAGGTTCTGTGAAACAGATGCAATGTTTGAGCAGTTGCTCTCAACACTTCAAGTCAATGACAATGCGGAGCAACTGTGCTCAATGTCCCCAGTCCTCTTAATGTTTTGCAGAGTAATCTAAAGCTGCTCAAAAGTCCCACTAACACAGTGACGGACAAAGACACAAAAAAGGGGTTGATAAATACAAATATTTTGTAAAGCCAATCTCTTTCCGTCTGAACATTGAGAAGTAAGACATAGTGATGGGTGTTAATGCTTAGAAATTATAAATACATGCAACTGTACACCCATAGAGAGAGATCTGGTTGCTCCATTGAAGCATGATGTGTAGTAAGCACTGAATATTACTTTAAGGCTGCCAGTTATGGTTCTTATAATGTAAATCTGTTTACATGTATTATTAATACATTTTGACTGTATTTTATGTGACATTCTTAATTTGCAGTATCGAAATGATACATAAATAGGCAACTCAAAGTGTAATGTGAATTAAATAATATTCAATATTAATTTGTGAAAAACTATTAGTGACATTCTGGATTTACTGTATCCTGAACGGTAACAAATCTGTACACATAAAACTGTGTGGTGTGCAGTGAGTAGGTTACTAATGAGTACTAATTAGAATTAGTACTCATACTAATGAATTGCATTTTCATACATTTGCATGTAAATAGTAAATTAACCCCATAGTTTGTACAGAACAAATATGAAATATAAACCAAAGCTATAAGAGGGTTTCCCCCTCATGCCCATATTGAGTGTGGGCTTACCCTGCGCTCTAGTATATAAGAGGACCCAGAGGGATGAACAGGTTTCAGGGCAGTTGAGGAAGTAACAACTGGTGGTAAGTCTGAATGATGCTACAGCTCTTATTCATTAAAAACTTTAATGCTCTGTTTGACATTCGCTTAATATTTTTGTGTAATTTAGACATTATTATATCACAAATAATCGATTGAATTAATAATCAATGCTATCCAGTGTGTTGTATTTTTAAGAACATAAACCTGCATTTACAATGAACTACAGTGTCCGTCCTCATGAAAGTGGTACAACTTTCTGTTGTCGTGTGAATTGGTATTGGAATAAGTTATTTGTTAGTGCTACCATTGCTGTATTGATGTATTTATAGCTTTTCTGCTGGCTAAAGACTGTGTGACAATTCACAAGGAATTAAAACAGTTGTTGAACCATTTAGGGCTAGTGGTTAATGAGAGATGTAACAGATGTCACACATTCTAAAATTCGATGCTTAGTTTGACTCTCACTTGATATTGATGTTTAATTTAGAGATTGTTTTAAAGGTCCAGTGTGGCTACTAGCGGTGAAGTTGCAGATTGCAACCAACTGAAACCTCCCCCCCACCCATCCCTTTCCAATGACTACGTTGGCCTGTACTGGCCTGTATTGTGTAAGGTGCCTGTAGTTATGCCAAAATATGTTCTCGTCTACGACAGCATCGAGTAGCCAAGAGTCAATTGATGAGGTTCTTTGATAGATTTATGAATTGTATTTAGTTATTTAGTCTGTAAATGTAAAACTATAGGTCATGGCTTACAAGTAAAGGTAAGTTGAACGCGATTGTACGTTACGCTTTTTCCAACGTCAATGAAATAATAACAAATCATGGAGCTGAATGGGACTACACCACCGCTTCTACGGAAAAGGGACTTTAATTTTACCTGCATCAGGATCGAATTTTCACGGCTTTTTAGCCTACGAATCAGCTTCACCAATCACACTCGGGTATCTTTGTCATAGTCAACATGGACACTGTACATGTTGTAGGATATGGCGAAGGTAACTTTTACATTTTTTACACACAGTTCTCTTATTGCATCCTTAGTGGTAAACTGCATTCATAGACCTATAATTATCGCTATCTGTTTTATGTATTGATCATTTATCTCGATAGCAGTCGGCGCTACAAGCCAATGTTTCCTTGCACTGCGGCACGTGAATATCACCACGGTGTGTGTGTGAAGATGTGTGGAGCTCCTGGCCAGTTGTTGATTTCGATGTCTGTGTCCGGGAGGGTTAAGCTTCTTGGATACAAAGTATAACGCCACAGTGTGACACATTTCATATACATCATCGTTCATTATAACGCTCATACACAACGACGCTACTAGAAAAAGAATCACAAATAGCCGGACCAACTCCTTCCTACAACTCTTAGCCCAAAACGCATTTTCTTACAAACACGTTGCTTCTATAGCCGTTTGTCCGTTCTGGGCTACTATAGAACAATGGTGGTGGAACATGGCGGCCTCCGTAGAATAGGACCCACTCCCCATGTAGATATAAAGGGCTCAAACTAAGGTAACGGAAACGCAATGATTCTTATTTTAATTGGATTATACAGTAATTAAAACATACTTATGAATGTTATATTCTATTTCTGCCAAGTCCGTTCCACTAGATGCCACTTAATTCTACATACTGGACCTTTAAACAAATATAATCTATTGAATGACTAATGCATTTCATGCAGTGTGATTGTATTTTTAGAAATATGAACCAGCACAACTTTCATATGTCATGTGAAATTGTATTGAATTAAGTTATTTGTTAGTGTTACAATAGTATCTGTAAAGCTGTTTGAAATATCACGTCTTTCAATTTCAGGGTTGAAACTTGAAGATTACTCATTGGGAAGAACAACAAGGTAAGAGTTATTTCACCTATTTCACCTACCTTCGACAATTTGAGCATATGAGATACATCAAAACATTTTCCATCTTTGCCTGACAGTAAGCTGCCACCATGAGTACGGACGCAGAGATGGCCTATTATGGCAAGGCTGCGATTTACCTCCGTAAGCCAGAGAAGGAGAGGATTGAGTCCCAGAACAAGCCCTTTGATGCCAAGAGTGCTGCATATGTGGCTGATGTTAAGGAGCTGTACGTCAAGTGTACCATCATTAAGAAGGACGGTGGCAAAGTCACTGTTAAAGTGTTGGATACAGAGGAGGTAGGCTGCATTTCATTTAATGCCATGCAGAAAACACTGCATGTTTTGCACATTTTCAAAGTTTACTTTTTTTTGTGCCATTTTTAGGAGAGGACAGTCAAGGAGGATGATGTTACACCCATGAATCCTCCCAAGTATGACAAAATTGAGGACATGGCCATGATGACCCATCTCAATGAAGCCTCTGTGTTGTATAACCTCAAAGAGCGTTATGCAGCATGGATGATCTACGTAAGATATTTCACCTACTAAATTAAGTTAAATATTACTTAACGATATCACAGATCATATTAATGATCATCTCTGAATGATTTCCTTCAGACCTACTCTGGGCTGTTCTGTGCCACTGTAAACCCCTACAAGTGGCTCCCAGTGTACGATCAGGAGGTTGTCAATGCCTACAGAGGAAAGAAGCGTATGGAGGCTCCACCCCACATCTTCTCTGTCTCTGACAATGCCATCCAGAACATGCTTACTGGTATGTATAAGCAAATCAGGTAAAAATTAATTAAATGATGTATGGTTTAAATGTTTGAATAAATGTAATACTTTGATTTATTTATTTTGCAGATAGACAGAATCAGTCTGTCTTGATCACGTAAGTTTATATCTGTTGATGATTTAGCATTACAAGTAAAAATTGTGTATCTCACAAAAATCTTACAAAGACTCAGACAATGTAAAAGACTCTTAATTACCTTCTTTTCATACCCAGTGGAGAATCCGGTGCTGGAAAGACTGTGAACACCAAGCGTGTCATCCAGTACTTTGCTACCATCTCAGTGAGTAGTGACAAGAAGAAGGACCAAACCCCTGGAAAGATTCAGGTATGCTTTAAAAAAAAAAAAATTAAAAATTAAAATCAGTACACTATAAAAAAAAATAAAACATGATAGACATGAACCACACAAGAGATGTAGGGATGCCCTGAGAACTGAGGATAAACTTGAACTTTCATTATAGGGGTCACTGGAGGACCAGATTATTGCAGCCAATCCCCTGCTGGAGGCCTACGGTAATGCCAAGACTGTGAGAAATGACAACTCCTCTCGTTTTGTAAGTACAAACTTAATATGTCAAACAAATGCAATGACATACTTGATCTTTGACAAAAACTGAAATGAGGCTTTTCTAAACAGGGTAAATTCATCAGAATCCATTTTGGTGCAACTGGTAAACTGGCCAGTGCTGACATTGAGACTTGTAAGTATCTAGTCCCAAACAATGAATAAACTCTCTTTATTGGTGGAATAGGTTTTGATTCATTAATGTGAATGAAAACTTTATACAATTATTTCAAAACCTCAAAGATCTGCTGGAGAAGTCCCGAGTGACATTCCAGCTTCCCGATGAGAGAGGCTACCACATTTTCTACCAGATGATGACCAACCACAAACCTGAGATCGTTGGTAAGATGGTGTAGTTGTGAGAAAAAAATGTTGCAGTAAGATGTATTCTTATATAGGGTTGCCTTTAACTTATCATTCTGGATTTTGAAGTACAAAATTAAATTAAAGGTTGTGATAGTTGTCACTCAAGTTTAAATTTGAAACTTTAAAATGACCATATTATAATTTTTCCTGCAGAAATGACCCTCATCACCACCAACCCCTACGACTTCCCCATGTGCAGTCAGGGTCAGATCACTGTGGCCAGCATTGATGACAAAGAGGAGCTGGATGCTACTGATGTCAGTGGTTCTTTCGAACACACTTAATATATTGTCCACACTATATTTACTTTCTGAAATGTGTTCTAAAATTAGCCTTATTTTCAACACAGGCTGCTATTGATATTTTGGGCTTCAACAATGAGGAGAAGATGGGCATCTATAAGTTTACTGGTGCTGTGCTTCACCACGGTAACATGAAGTTCAAGCAGAAGCAGCGTGAGGAGCAGGCTGAGCCAGATGGCAATGAGGGTGAGTTGAAAATGTATTAAAACAACCAGTGGACAATTCCAAAGTCCAGGTTTGCTGTAAATAGTTGTATTCACTATATGTAAAAATGTGTAGAAATTAAGCAATTTCTACAAAATTGTCATAATTTCTTCTTTCCTGTAAACTATTCAGAGGCTGACAAAGTTTCCTACCTGCTTGGTCTCAATTCTGCTGACATGCTCAAGGGTTTGTGCTACCCCAGAGTGAAGGTCGGAAATGAGTTTGTCACTAAGGGACAGACAGTACCTCAGGTATGTAAAAACCATGGAATAATTATCAAAAAGTAATTGTAATAGTAGTCATTTGTATGTATATCTAATCTTCCACCCTGCTCTAGGTGTATAACTCAGTGAGTGCCCTGGGCAAGTCTATCTATGAGAGGATGTTCTTGTGGATGGTCATCCGTATCAACCAGATGCTGGACACCAAACAGTCAAGATCATCCTATATTGGTGTGCTGGATATTGCTGGTTTTGAGATCTTTGATGTAAGATTGCATTTCTTATAATAATAGTTTCCCCGGCTAAAAGCAGTGTCTCAGTGGATGAACATTTGCTAAACTAATGTTCTCTATCAGTACAACAGCATGGAGCAGCTGTGCATCAACTTCACCAATGAGAAACTGCAGCAGTTCTTCAACCACCACATGTTCGTCCTGGAGCAAGAGGAGTACAAGAAGGAGGGTATTATCTGGGAGTTCATTGACTTCGGCATGGACTTGGCTGCCTGCATTGAGCTTATTGAGAAGGTAAACATGACTTGTATTACTAAATATCACTATTGTTGTGTGTGATTCAAT